>JASUUG010000878.1:25000-99343 GCA_030449905.1 Luvunga scandens | reverse complement strand
TGTTGTGTGTATATGAGAGTGTACGACCTGCCTTGGTCGCAAGCATATGCTGCATTTCGAGAAAGGCACGTAGCCAGACCGCGGCCAAGGCCAAGGCCGAGGCACGCCGCCACCCCGTGGCCAAGGCCAAGGCATGCGTCCACCCCGCGGCCAAGGCCATGGCACCCAGCCAGCCCGCGGCCAAGGCCATGGCACCCAGCCAGCCCGCGGCCAAGGCCTTGGCACACAGCCCACCCGCGGCCAAGGCCTTGGCACACAGCCACCCAGTGGCCAAGGCCAAGGGCATGGCACGCAGCCACCCCGAGGCCAAGGCCAAGGGCATGGCACGCAGCCACCCCGAGGCCAAGGCCAAGGCCATGGCCCGCAGCCACCCCGCGGCCAAGGCCAAGGCCGTGTGCTGTCGCTCATGGATCTTGGCCAACTTTCGCGTTTCCGGGGAGGTGCGGGATTTTGGGGTGATGCATTAGATACGTGCGACAGTCGAACGTCGGAAAAGAGGGGAGTCGATTTTGAGGTCCCAACCTCGTTTTACGGCCGATTTACCGAGGGTGCGGGGGTGCGAAAAGGGGAAGAAACGTGCCTCGAATTGGTCTGATTGTGGTAGAACTGGGCCGGAGGCCTCCTCACGGCACAAGTACTGCTTTCCGCTCGAAGAAATGGCAAAAATAATGCGGGATGCCCTGCGCCCATTTTTCCGCCAGAAAAGGCCAAAATCCGTGAGCTATAGCACACGGATTGTGGCCAAATTTCGCGTTTCGGGGGCGGCGTGGGATTTTGAGCAGGCGTAGTCGGGTTTGGTGGGAGTCGGTGGTGGGAGAAAACGGAATCCAATTCCGAGCTCCGAAACTCGTTTTACGGCCATCTTACCGGCAGCGAACGGGTGCCCAAACGGGTGGGCCCACTCGTCAGATTCAGGCAAAACCGGAGAAAGAAGTGGAAGGTAGGTGTGGATCTCAGTTTTTGGTCCAAGAATACGAAGAAACGGCGAGGACCGTGTGCTCACATTTTGGCCAAATGCTCGCCCGCGGCCAAGGCCAAGCCATGCAGCCACCCCGCGGCCAACGCCAAGGCACAGGGCCATGCTTGAGCTCCCTATCCTTGGCTCGGGAGCGCGGCTGGAGTGTGTGTTGTGTGTGCGTGAGAGTGTGCGACCTGCCTTGGTCGCGAGCATTTGCTGCATTTCGAGGAAGGTACGGAGCCAGCCCGCGGCCAAGGCCAAGGCCGAGGCACGATGCCACCCCGTGGCCAAGCCCAAGGCACGCGTCCACCCCGCGGCCAAGGCCATGTTACCCAGCCAGCCCGCTGCCAAGGCCATGGCACCCAGCCAGCCCCCGGCCAAGGCCTTGGTACACAGCTACCCGGTGGCCAAGGCCAAGGCCATGGCACGCAGCCACCCTGAGGCCAAGGCCAAGGCCATAGCCCGCAGCCACCCCGCGGCCAAGGCCAAGGCCGTGTGCTGTCGCTCACGGATCTTGGCCAACTTTCGCGTTTCCGGGGCGGTGCGGGATTTTGGGGTGATGCATTAGATACATGCGTTAGTTGAACGTCGGAAAAGAGGGAGTCGATTTCGAGGTCCGAACCTCGTTTTACGGCCGATTTACCGAGGGTGCGCGGGTGCGAAAAGGGGATGAAACGTGCCCGCGAATTGGTCCGATTGTGGTAGAACTGGGCCGGGGGCCTCCTCACGGCGTAAGTACTGCTTTCCGCTCGAAGAAATGTCACAAATAATGCGGGAGGCCCTGCGCCCATTTTTCCGCCAGAAAAGTCCAAAATCCGTGAGATATAGCACACGGATTGTGGCCAAATTTCGCGTTTCGGGGGCGGCGTGGGATTTTGTGCTGGCGTTGTCGGGTTTGGTGGGAGTCGGTGGCGGGAGAAAACGGAATCCAATTCCGAGCTCCGACACTCGTTTTACGACCATCTTACCGGCAGCGAACGGGTGCCCAAACGGGTGGGCCAACTCGTCCGATTCAGGCAAAACCAGAGAAAGAAGTGGAAGGTAGGTGTGGATCTCAGTTTTTGGTCCAAGAATATGAAGAAACGGTGAGGACCGTGTGCTCACATTTTGGCCAAATGCTCGCCCGCGGACAAGGCCAAGCCACGCAGCCACCCCGCGGCCAACGCCAAGGCACAGGGCCACGCTTGAGCTCCCTATCCTTGCCTCGGGAGCGCGGCCGGAGTGTGTGTTGTGTGTGCGTGAGAGTGTGCGACCTGCCTTGGTCGCGAGCATGTGCTGCATTTCGAGCAAGTCACGGAGCCAGCCCGCGGCCAAGGCCAAGGCACGATGCCACCCCGTGGCCAAGGCCACGGCACGCGTCCACCCCTCGGCCAAGGCCATGGCACCCAGCCAGCCCGCGGCCAAGGCCATGGCACCCAGCCACCCCTCGGCCAAGGCCTAGGCACACAGCCACCCCTAGGCCAAGGCCGTGTGCTGTAGCTCACGGATCTTGGCCAACTTTCGCGTTTCCGGGGCGGGGCAGGATTTTGGGGTGATGCATTAGATATGTGCGACAGTCGAACGTCGGAGAAGACGGGAGTCGATTCCGAGGTCCGAACCTCGTTTTACGTCTAATTTAACGAACGTGCGGGGTTGCGAAAAGGGAACGAAACGTGCCCGCGAATTGGTCCGGTTGTGGTAGAACTGGGCCGGGGGCCTCCTCACGGTGCTAGTACTGTTTTCCTCTCGAAGAAATGGTGAAAATAATGGGGGAGGCCCTGCGCCCATTTTTCCGCCTGAAAAGGCCAAAATCCGTGAGCTATAGCACACGGATTGCGGCCAAATTTCGCGTTTCGGGGGCGGCGTGGGATTTTTAGCTGGCGTGGTCGGGTTTGGTGGGAGTCGGTGGCGGGAGAAAAGGGAATCCAATTCCGAGCTCCGAAACTCGTTTTACGGCCATTTTACCGCCAGAGAACGGGTGCCCAAACGGGTGGGCCAACTCGTCCGATTCAGGCAAAACCGGAGAAAGAAGTGGAAGGTAGGTGTGGATCTCAGTTTTTGGTCCAAGAATACGAAGCAACGGCGAGGACCGTGTGCTCAAATTTTGGCCAAATGCTCGCCCGCGGCCAAGGCACGCGGCCACACCGCGGGCAAGGCACGCTGCCACCCTGCGGCCAAGGCACGCGGCCACCCCGCGGCCAAGGCCAAGGCACAGGGCCACGCTCGAGTTCCCTATCCTTGCCCCGGGAGCGCGGCCCAAGTGTGTGTTGTGTGTGCGCTAGAGTGTACGACGTGCCTTGGTACGCGCGCGGCATCAACGGCCAATGCATATAGCGGGCGTGGCCCAAGCGTCTGTCCAACTTTGTTTGGGCCGAAATTTTAGGAGGTGACGTATTTCGACCGAAGTTATCTTACGGGACTCAAAAGTGGGGGAAACAGCGCGGAAGCTCCGGGGCCCATTTTTCGGGCGAAAATGGCCAAAGTCCGTGTGCTGTAGCTCGCGGATCTGGTCCAACTTTCGTTCCGCGGCCAATGCCCAGGTATGGTGCAGCCAACGCGCGCTCCCGAGGCAAGGATAGGGAGCTTGAGCGTGGCCCCGTGCCTTGGCCGTGAGCACCCGTTTTGCCCCCCACTCCCAGCATGCCACGTGAGGCAAAAAACACCTCTTTTCGTGCTACGAAATATTTTTCTCTTTCTATTTAATAGTATTTCACATTTTTTTCTACCATCATGGAAAAAATCACACCGTAATTCAATATACTTTTTTTTTAGGGGGGTGAGAGTCAGCTCAAGGACTGGTGGTGTCTACTGCTGGTGGGTCCAAAATTGCTCTAATACCTCGATTGTCGATTGCATATATATCCTAATATGCAACAGAAAATAATTTTTAAATTAAATGTGAAATATTCAGATGTGTTGTTTTTGAAATTAATGTAATAATATTTGAAGAGAATATTCGAAGCTTTAGCTATCGCTTGAACCCCTAACATGTAGGTCAAAAATGCAAATAAATTTTCAAGCCTACCATTGAGACAACTTAAAATATCAATATACAACTCGCAAATAAAATTTATATTTGGATCTAAGATACAAATTAATTATAAATCAAATAATTAACGATTTCACATCACAATTGGACATTTAAGTTGCTGCTTTCTGTGGTCAAATCCAAATTAAAATGTCTTATTGTTGAAAAAAGTTAGGGTTAAAAAATTCGTGCTACAAAAAATGTGTGAAAACATAAGAGAAACACAAAATTAAGGTTCGGGAAAGCCCCGTAAGCTCCTACGAGAGGCCCTGCGCCCATTTTTCCTCCCGAAAAGGCCAAATTCCGTAAGCTATAGCACACGGATTGTGACCAAATTTAGTGTTTCGGGGGCGGCGTGGGAATTTTGGTTGGCGTAGTCGGGTTTGGTGGGAGTCGGTGGCGGGAGAAAACGGAATCCAATTCCGAGCTCCGAAACTCGGTTTACGGCCATTTTACCGCCAGAGAACGGGTGCCCAATCGGGTGGGCCAACTCGTCCGATTCAGGCAAAACCGGAGAAAGAAGTGGAAGGTAGGTGTGGATCTCAGTTTTTGGTCCAAGAATACGAAGCAACGGCGAGGACCGTGTGCTCACATTTTGGCCAAATGCTCACCCGCGGCCAAGGCACGCGGCCACCCCGCGGCCAAGGCACGCGGCCACCCCGCGGCCAAGGTACGCGGCCACCCCGCGGCCAAGGCCAAGGCACAGGGCCACGCTCGACCTCCCTATCCTTGCCCCGGGAGCGCGGCCCAAGTTTGTGTTGTGTGTGCGCGAGAGTGTGCGACGTGCCTTGGTCGCGAGCATGTGCTGCATTTCGAGCAAGGCACGCAGCCAGCCCGCGGCCAAGGCCAAGACCATGGCACCCAGCCAGCCCGCGGCCAAGGCCTAGGCACGCAGCCACCCCGTGGCCCAGGCCAAGGCCTAGGCACGCAGCCACCCCGCAGCCAAGGCCAAGGCCATGGCACCCAGCCACCCCGCGGCCAAGGCCTAGGCTCGCAGCCACCCCGTGGCCAAGGTCATGGCACCCAGCCACCCCGCGGCCAAGGCAAGGCAGGCAGCCACCCCGCGGCCAAGGGCAAGGCCATGGCACCCAGCCACCCCGCAGCCAAGGCCTAGGCACGCAGCCACCACGCGGTCAAGGCCTAGGCACACAGCCACCCCGCGGCCAAGGCCAAGGCACAGGGCCACGCTCGAGCTCCCTATCCTTGCCCCGGGAGCGCGGCCCAAGTTTGTGTTGTGTGTGCGCGAGAGTGTGTGACGTGCCTTGGTCGCAAGCATGTGCTGCATTTTGAGCAAGGCACGCAGCCAGCCCGCGGCCAAGGCCAAGACCATGGCACGCAGCCACCCCGCGGCCAACGCCTAGGCACGCAGCCACCCCGCGGCCAAGGCCAAGGCCATGGCACCCAGCCACCCCGCGGCCAAGGCCTTGGCACGCAGCCACCCTGCGGCCAAGGCCGTGTGCTGTAGCTCACGGATCTTGGCCAACTTTCGCGTTTCCGGGGCCGGGCGGGATCTTGGGGTGATGCATTAGATACGTGCGACAGTCGAACGTCGGAGAAGACGGCAGTCGATTCCGAGGTCTGAACCTCGTTTTACGTCTGATTTACCGAACGTTCGGGGGTGCAAAAAGTGGACGAAACGTGCCCGCGAATTGTTCCGGTTATGGTAGAACTGGGCCAGGGGCCTCCTCACGGTGCTAGTACTGTTTTCCTCTCTAAGAAATGGCGAAAATAATTCGGGAGGCCCTGCGCCCATTTTTCCGCCCGAAAAGGCCAAAATCCGTGAGCTATAGCGCACGGATTGTGGCCAAATTTCAAATTTCGGGGGCGGCATGGGATTTTTGGCGGGCGTGGTCGGGTTTGGTGGGAGTCGGTGGCGGGAGGAAACGGAATCCAATTCCGAGCTCCCAAACTCGTTTTACGGCCATTTTACCGCCAGAGAACGGGTGCCCAAACGGGTGGGCCAACTTGTCGGATTCAGGAAAAACCGGAGAAAGAAGCGGAAGGTAGGTGTGGATCTCAGTTTTTGGTCCAAGAATACGAAGCAACCGCGAGGACCGTGTGCTCATATTTTGGCCAAATGCTCGCCCGCGGCCAACGCCAAGGACAAGACACGCGGCCACCCCGCGGCCAAGGCCAAGGCACAGGCCCACGCTCGAGCTCCCTATCCTTGCCCCGGCCAACGCCAAGGCCAAGGCACGCAGCCACCCCGTGGCCAAGGCCAAGGCCATGGCACGCAGCCACGCCGCTGCCAAGGCCTAGGCAAGCAGCCACCCCGCGGCCAAGGCCGTGTGCTGTAGCTCATGGATCTTGGCCAACTTTCGCGTTTCCGGGGCGGTGCGGGATTTTGGGGTGATGCATTAGATACGTGCGACAGTCGAATGTCAGAGAAGACGGGAGTCGATTCCGAGGTCCGAACCTCGTTTTACGGCCGATTTACCGAGCGTGCAGGGGTGCGAAAAGGGGACGAAACGTGCCCGCGAATTGGTCCGGTTGTGGTAGAACTGGGCCGGGGGCCTCCTCACGGTCCTAGTACTGTTTTACGCTCGAAGAAATGGCGAAAATAATGCGGGAGGCCCTGCGCCAATTTTTCCGCCCGAAAAGGCCAAAATCCGTGAGCTATAGCACACGGATTGTGCCCAAATTTCAAATTTTG
This sequence comes from Luvunga scandens, assembly GCA_030449905.1. Classification (NCBI taxonomy): domain Eukaryota; kingdom Viridiplantae; phylum Streptophyta; class Magnoliopsida; order Sapindales; family Rutaceae; genus Luvunga; species Luvunga scandens. The sequence goes on along the minus strand of JASUUG010000878.1, from coordinate 92,725 downwards.
GGGGCGGCATGGGATTTTTGGCGGGCGTGGTCGGGTTTGGTGGGAGTCGGTGGCGGGAGGAAACGGAATCCAATTCCGAGCTCCCAAACTCGTTTTACGGCCATTTTACCGCCAGAGAACGGGTGCCCAAACGGGTGGGCCAACTTCTCGGATTCAGGAAAAACCGGAGAAAGAAGTGGAAGGTAGGTGTGGATCTCAGTATTTGGTCCAAGAATGCGAAGGAACGGCGAGGACCGTGTCCTCACATTTTGGCCAAATGCTCGCCCGCGGCCAATGCACGCGGCCACCCCGCGGCCAAGGCACACGGCCACCCCGCGGCCAAGGCACGCGGCCACCCCGCGGCCAAGGCACGCGGCCACCCGTGGCCAAGGCACGCGGCCACCCCGCGGCCAAGGCCAAGGCACAGGGCCACGCTTGAGCTCCCTATCCTTGCCCCGGGAGCGCGGTCCAAGTGTGTGTTGTGTGTGTACAACAGTGTGCGACGTGCCTTGGTCGCGAGCATGTGCTGCATTTCGAGCAAGGCACGCAGCCACCCCGCGCCCAAAGCCAAGCACACAGCCTCCCCGCGGCCAAAGCCAAGGCCATGGCACCCAGCCACCCCGCGGCCAAGGCCTAGGCATGCAGCCACCACGCGGCCAAGGCCTAGGCACGCAACCACCCCGCGGCCATGGCCTAGGCACGCAGCCACCCCGCGGCCATGGCCTACGCACGCAGCCACCTCGAGGCCATGGCCTAGGCACGCAGCCACCCCGTGGCCAAGGCCTAGGCACGCAGCCACCACGTGGCCAAGGCCTAGGCACGCAGCCACCCTGCGGCCATGGCCTAGGCACGTACCCACCCCGCGGACATGGCCTAGGTACGCAGCCAGCCCGCGGCCAAGGCAAGGCACGCAGCCACCCAGCGGCCAAGGGCAAGGCCCTGGCACCCAGCCACCACGCGGCCAAGGCCTAGGCACCCAGCCTCCCCGCGGCCAAGGCCTAGGCACGCAGCCACCACGCGGCCAAGGCCTAGTCACGCAGCCACCCCGCGGCCATGGCCTAGGCACGCAGCCACCCCGCGGCCATGGCCTAGGCACGCAGCCAGCCCGCGGCCAAGGCAAGGCACGCACCCACCCAGCGGCCAAGGGCAAGGCCATGGCACCCAGCCGCCCCGCGGCCAAGGCCTAGGCACGCAGCCACCCCGCGGCCAAGGGCAAGGCCATGGCACCCAGCCACACCGCGGCCAAGGGCAAGGCCATGGCACCAAGCCGCCCCGCGGCCAAGGCCTAGGCACGCAGCCACCCCACGGCCAAGGGCAAGGCCATGGCACCAAGCCGCCCCACGGCCAAGGCCTAGGCACGCAGCCACCACGCGGCCAAGGCCTAGGCACGCAGCCACCCCGCGGCCATGGCCTAGGCATGCAGCCACCCCGCGGCCATGGCCTAGGCACGCAGCCACCTCGAGGCCATGGCCTAGGCACGCAGCCACCCCGTGGCCAAGGCCTAGGCACGCAGCCACCACGCGGCCAAGGCCTAGGCACGCAGCCACCCTGCGGCCATGGCCTAGGCACGTACCCACCCCGCGGCCATGGCCTAGGTACGCAGCCAGCCCGCGGCCAAGGCAAGGCACGCAGCCACCCAGCGGCCAAAGCCAAGGCCATGGCACCCAGCCACCACGCGGCCAAGGCCTAGGCACCCAGCCTCCCCGCGGCCAAGGCCTAGGCACGCAGCCACCACGCGGCCAAGGCCTAGGCACGCAGCCACCCCGCGGCCATGGCCTAGGAACGCAGCCACCCCGGGGCCATGGCCTAGGCACACAGCCACCCCGCGGCCATGGCCTAGGCATGCAGCCAGCCCGCGGCCAAGGCAAGGCACGCACCCACCCAGCGGCCAAGGGCAAGGCCATGGCACCCAGCCGCCCCGCGGCCAAGGCCTAGGCACGCAGCCACCCCGCGGCCAAGGGCAAGGCCATGGCACCCAGCCACCCCGCGGCCAAGGGCAAGGCCATGGCACCAAGCCGCCCCGCGGCCAAGGCCTAGGCACGCAGCCACCACGCGGCCAAGGCCTAGGCACGCAGCCACCCCGCGGCCATGGCCTAGGCATGCAGCCACCCCGCGGCCATGGCCTAGGCACCCAGCCACCCCGTGGTCATGGCCTAGGCACGCAGCCAGCCCGCGGCCAAGGCAAGGCACACAGCCACCCAGCGGTGCCGGTTTGGGCACCCGTTCGGACGAGTTGGCCCACCCGTTTGGGCACCCGTTCGGTGCCGGTAAGATGGCCGTAAAACGAGTTTCGGAGCTCGGAACTGGATTCCGTTTTCTCCCGCCACCGACTCCCACCAAACCCGACAACGCCAGCCCAAAATCCCACGCCGTCCCCGAAACGCGAAATTTGGCCGCAATCCGTGTTGGCCGCGGGGTGGCTGCGTGCCATGGCCTTGGCCGTGGGCGCGGGGTGGCTGCATGCCATGGCCTTGGCCTTGGCCTCGGGGTGGCTGCGTGCCAAGGCCTTGGCCGTGGGCTGGCTGCGTGCCTAGGCCTTGGCCGCGGGCTGGTTAGGTGACATGGCCTTGGCCACGGGCTGGTTGGGTGCTATGGCCTTGGCCGTGGGGTGGACGCGTGCCTTGGCCTTGGCCACCGGGTGGCTGTGTGCCTCGGCCTTGGCCTTGACCGCGGGCTGGCTCCGTGCCTTGCTCGAAATGCAGCACATGCTCGCGACCAAGGCAGGTCGCACACTCTCACGCACACACAAGACACACTCGGGCCGCGCTCCCGAGGCAAGGATAGGGAGCTCGAGCTTGGCCCTGTGCCATGGCGTTGGCCGCGGGCGAGCATTTGGCCAAAATGTGAGCACATGGTCCTCGCCGTTTCTTAGTATTCTTGGACCAAAAACTGAGATCCACACCTACCTTCCACTACTTTCTCCAGTTTTGCCTGAATCGGACGAGTTGGCCCACCCGTTTGGGCACCCGTTCGCTGCCGGTAAGAAGGCCGTAAAACGAGTTTCGGAGCTCGGAATTGGATTCTGTTTTCTCCTGCCACCGACTCCCACCAAACCCGACCATGCCAGCCCAAAATCCCACGCCGCCCCTGAAACGCGAAATTTGGCCACAATCCGTGTGCTATAGCTCACGGATTTTGGCCTTTTCTGGCGGAAAAATGGGCGCAGGGCCTCCCGCATTCTTTTTGCCATTTCTTCGAGCGGAAAGCAGTACTTGCGCCATGAGGAGGCCCCCGGCCCAGTTCTACCACAATCGGACCAATTTGAGGGCACGTTTCGTCCCCTTTTCGCACCCCCGCACCCTCGGTAAATCGGCCGTAAAACGAGGTTCGGACCTCGAAATCGACTCCCCTCTTTTCCGACGTTCGACTGTCGCACGTATCTAATGCATCACCCCAAAATCCCGCACTGCCCCGGAAACGCGAAAGTTGGCCAAGATCCGTGAGCGACAGCACACGGCCTTCGCCTTGGCCGCGGGGTGGCTGCGTGCCTACGCCTTGGCCGCGGGGTGGCCGGGTGCCATGGCCTTGGCCTTGGCCACCGGGTGGCTGTGTGCCACGGCCTTGGCCGCGGGGTGGCTGGGTGCCATGGCCTTGGCCGCGGGCTGGCTGGGTGCCATGGCCTTGGCCGCGGACTGGCTGGGTGCCATGGCCTTGCCCGCGGGGTGGCCCTGTGCCTTGGCGTTGGCCGCGGGGTAGCTGCATGGCTTGGCCTTGGCCGCGGGCGAGCATTTGGCCAAAATGTGAGCACACGGTCCTCTCCGTTTCTTTGTATTCTTGGACCAAAAACTGAGATCCACACCTACCTTCCACTTCTTTCTCCGGTTTTGCCTGAATCGGACAAGTTGGCCCACCCGTTTGGGCACCCGTTCGCTGCCGGTAAGATGGCCGTAAAACGAGTTTCGGAGCTCGGAATTGGATTCCGTTTTCTCTCGCCACCGACTCCCACCAAACCCGACCACACCAGCCCAAAATCCAACGGAGCCCCCGAAACGCGAAATTTGGCCACAATCCGTGTGCTATAGCTCACGGATTTTGGCCTTTTCTGGCGGAAAAATGGGCGCAGGTCCTCCCGCATTATTTTTGCCATTTCTTCGAGCGGAAAGCAGTACTTCTGCCGTGAGGAGGCCCCCTGCCTAGTTCTACCACAATCGGACCAATTGGAGGGCACGTTTCGTCCCCTTTTCGCACCCCCGCACCCTCGGTAAATCGGCCGTAAAACGAGGTTCGGACCTCGAAATCGACTCCCCTCTTTTCTGGCGTTCAACTGTTGCACGTATCTAATGCATCACCCCAAAATCCCGCACCGCCCTGGAAACCCGAAAGTTGGCCAAGATCCATGAGCTACAGCACACGGCCTTGGCCTTGGCCGCGGGGTGGCTGCGTGCCTAGGCCTTCGCCGCGGGCTGGCTGGGTGCGATGGCCTTGGCCGCGGGCTGGCTGGGTGCCATGGCCTTGACCGTGGGGTGGACGCGTTCCTTCGCCTTGGCCACGGGGTGGCTGCGTGCCTCGGCCTTGGCCTTGGCCGCTGGCTGGCTCCGTGCCTTGCTCGAAATGCAGCACATGCTCGCGGCCAAGGCAGGTCGCACACTCTCACGCACAGACAACACACACTCCGGCCGCGCTCCCGAGGCAAGGATATGGAGCTCGAGCGTGGCCCTGTGCCTTGGTGTTGGCCGCGGGGTGGCTGCGTGCCTCGGCATTGGCCTTGGCCGCGGGCTCGCTCCGTGCCTTGCTCGAAATGCAGCACATGCTCGCGGCCAAGGCAGGTCACACACTCTCACGCACACAGAACACACACTCCGGCCGCGCTCCCGAGGCAAGGATACGGAGCTCGAGCGTGGCCCTGTGCCTTGCTGTTGGCCGCGGGGTGGCTGCGTGCCATGACCTTGGCCGTGGGCGCGGGGTGGCTGCATGCCATGGCCTTGGCCTTGGCCTCGGGGTGGCTGCGTGCCAAGGCCTTGGCCGTGGGCTGGCTGTGTGCCTAGGCCTTGGCCGCGGGCTGGTTGGGTGACATGGCCTTGGCCGCGGGCTGGGTGGGTGCTATGGCCTTGGCCGTGGGGTGGACGCGTGCCTTGGCCTTGGCCACCGGGTGGCTGTGTGCCTCGGCCTTGGCCTTGACCGCGGGCTGTCTCCGTGCCTTGCTCGAAATGCAGCACATGCTCGCGACCAAGGCAGGTCGCACACTCTCACGCACACACAAGACACACTCGGGCCGCGCTCCCAAGGCAAGGATAGGGAGCTCGAGCTTGGCCCTGTGCCTTTGCGTTGGCCGCAGGCGAGCATTTGGCCAAAATGTGAGCACACGGTCCTCGCCGTTTCTTAGTATTCTTGGACCAAAAACTGAGATCCACACCTACCTTCCACTACTTTCTCCAGTTTTGCCTGAATCGGACGAGTTGGCCCACCCGTTTGGGCACCCATTCGCTGCCGGTAAGAAGGCCGTAAAATGAGTTTCGGAGCTCGGAATTGGATTCTGTTTTCTCCTGCCACCGACTCCCACCAAACCCGACCACGCCAGCCCAAAATCCCACGCCGCCTCTGAAACGCGAAATTTGGCCACAATCCGTGTGCTATAGCTCACTGATTTTGGCCTTTTCTAGCGGAAAAATGGGCGCAGGGCCTCCCGCATTCTTTTTGCCATTTCTTCGAGCGGAAAGCAGTACTTGCGCCGTGAGGAGGCCCCCGGCCCAGTTCTACCACAATCGGACCAATTCGAGGGCACGTTTCGTCCCCTTTTCGCACCCCCGCACCCTCGGTAAATCGGCCGTAAAACGAGGTTCGGACCTCGAAATCGACTCCCCTCTTTTCCGACGTTCGACTGTCGCACGTATCTAATGCATCACCCCAAAATCCCGCACCGCCCCGGAAACGCGAAAGTTGGCCAAGATCCATGAGCGACAGCACACGGCCTTGGCCTTGGCCGTGGGGTGGCTGCGTGCCTAGGCCTTGGCCGCGGGTTGGCTGGGTGCCATGGCTTTGTCCTTGGCCACCGGGTGGCTGTGTGCCAAGGCCTTGGCCTCGGGGTGGCTGCGTGCCTAGGCCTTGGCCGCAGGCTGGCTGGGTGCCATGGCCTTGGCCGCGGGGTGACGCGTGCCTAGGCCTTGGCCACGGTGTGGCTGCGTGCCTCGGCCTTGGCCTTGGCCACGGGCTGGATCCGTGCCTTGCTTGAATCGCAGCACATGCTCGCGACCAAGGCACGTCACACACTCTCGCGCACACACAACACACACTGGGACCGCGCTCCCGGGGCAAGGATAGGGAGCTCGAGCGTGGCCCTGTGCCTTGGCCTTGGCCGCGGGGTGGCCGCGTGCCTTGGGCTTGGACTTGGCCGCGGGCGAGCATTTGTCCAAAATGTGAGCACATAGTCCTCACCGTTGCTTCGCATTCTTGGACCAAAAACTGAGATCCACGCCTACCTTCCACTTCTTTCTCCGGTTTTGCCTGAATCGGACGAGTTGGCCCTCCCGTTTGGGAACCCGTTCTCTGGCGGTAAAATGGCCGTTAAACGAGTTTCGGAGCTCGGAATTGGATTCAGTTTTCTCCCCCCACCGACTCCCACCAAACCCGACCACGCCAGCCAAAAATTCCACGCCGCCCCTGAAACACGAAATTTGGCTGCAATCCGTGTGCTATAGCTCACGGATTTTGGCCTTTTCGGGCGGAAAAATGGACGCAGGGCCTCCCGCATTATTTTCGCCATTTGTTCGAGAGGAAAACAGTACTAGCACCATGAGGAGGCCCCCAGCCCAGTTCTACCACATCCGGACCAATTCGCGGGCAAGTTTCGTCCCCTTGTCGCACCCCGCACGTTCGGTAAATCAGACGTAAAACGAGGTTCGGACCTCGGAATCGACTCCCGTCTTCTCCGACGTTCGAATGTCGCACGTATCTAATGCATCACCCCAAAATCCCATCACGCCCCGGAAACGCGAAAGTTGGCCAGGATCCGTGAGCTACAGCACACGGCCTTGGCAGCGGGGTGGCAGCGTGCCTAGGCCTTGGCCGCGGGGTGACTGGGTGCCATGGCCTTGGCTTTGGCCGCGGGGTGGCTGCGTGCCTTGGCCTTGGCCGCGGGCTGGCTGCGTGCCTTGCTCGAAATGCAGCACATGCTTGCGACCAAGGCACGTCGCACACTCTCGCGCACACACAACACACACTTGGGCCGCGCTACCGGGGCAAGGATAGGGAGCTCGAGCGTGGCCCTGTGCCTTGGCTGCGGGCGAGCATTTGGCCAAAATGTGAGGACACGGTCCTCGCCGTTCCTTCGCATTCTTCGACCAAAAACTGAGATCCACACCTACCTTCCACTTCTTTCTCCGGTTTTGCCTGAATCCGACAAGTTGGCCCACCCGTATGGGCACCCGTTCTCTGGCGGTAAAATTGCCGTAAAACGAGTTTCGGAGCTCGGAATTGGATTCCGTTTTCTCCCCCCACCGACTCCCACCAAACCCGACCACGCCAGCCAAAAATTCCACGCCGCCCCTGAAACACGAAATTTGGCTGCAATCCGTGTGCTATAGCTCACGGATTTTGGCCTTTTCGGGCGGAAAAATGGGCGCAGGGCCTCCCGCATTATTTTCGCCATTTGTTCGAGAGGAAAACAGTACTAGCACCATGAGGAGGCCCCCAGCCCAGTTCTACCACATCCGGACCAATTCGCGGGCAAGTTTCGTCCCCTTGTCGCACCCCGCACGTTCAGTAAATCAGACGTAAAACGAGGTTCGGACCTCGGAATCTACTCCCGTCTTCTCCGACGTTCGAATGTCACACGTATCTAATGCATCACCCCAAAATCCCATCACGCCCCGGAAACGCGAAAGTTGGCCAGGATCCGTGAGCTACAGCACACGGCCTTGGCAGCGGGGTGGCTGCGTGCCTAGGCCTTGGCCGCGGGGTGACTGGGTGCCATGGCCTTGGCTTTGGCCGCGGGGTGGCTGCGTGACTTTGCCTTGGCCGCGGGCTGGCTGCGTGCCTTGCTCGAACTGCAGCACATGCTTGCGACCAAGGCACGTCGCACACTCTCGCGCACACACAACACACACTTGGGCCGCGCTACCGGGGCAAGGATAGGGAGCTCGAGAGTGGCCCTGTGCCTTGGCTGCGGGCGAGCATTTGGCCAAAATATGAGCACACGGTCCTCGCTGTTTATTCGCATTCTTGGACGAAAAACTGAGATCCACACCTACCTTCCACTTTTTTCTCCGGTTTTGCCTGAATCGGACGAGTTGGCCCACCCATTTGGGAACCCATTCTCTGGCGGTAAAATGGCCGTAAAACGAGTTTCGGAGCTCGGAATTGGATTCCTTTTTCTCCCGCTACCGACTCCCACCAAACCCGACCACGCCAGCCAAAAATTCCACGCCGCCCCTGAAACACGAAATTTGGCTGCAATCCGTGTGCTATAGCTCACGGATTTTGGCCTTTTCGGGCGGAAAAATGGGTGCAGGGCCTCCCGCATTATTTTTGCCATTTCTTCGAGAGGAAAACAGTACTAGCACCGTGAGGAGGCCCCCGGCCGAGTTCTACCACAACCGGACCAATTCGCGGGCACGTTTCGTTCCCTTGTCGCACCCCCGCACGTTCGGTAATTCGGCCGTAAAACAAGGTTCGGACCTCGGAATCGACTCCCGTCGTCTCCGACGTTCGACTGTCGCACGTATCTAATGCATCACCCCAAAATCTCGCCCGGCCCCGGAAACGCGAAAGTTGGCCAAGATCCGTGAGCTACAGCACACGGCCTTGGCAGCGGGGTGGCTGCGTGCCTAGGCCTTGGCCGCGGGGTAGCTGGGTGCCATGGCCTTGGCCTTGGCCGCGGGGTGGCTGCGTGCCTTGGCCTTGGCCGCGGGCTGGCTGCGTGCCATTCTCGAAATGCAGCACATGCTCGCGACCAAGGCACGTCGCACACTCTCGCGCACACACAACACAACCTTGGGCTGCGCTCCCGCGGCAAGGATAGGGAGCTCGAGCGTGGCCCTGTGTCTTTGCCTTGGCCGCGGGGTGGCCGCGTGCCTTGGCCGCGGGCGAGCATTTGGCCAAAATGTGAGCACACGGTCCTCGCACCCCCACACGTTCGGTAAATCAGATGTAAAACGAGGTTCGGACCTCGGAATCGACTCCCGTCTTCTCCGACGTTCGACTGTCGCACGTATCTAATGCATTACCCCAAAATCCCGCCCCGCCCCGGAAACGCGAAAGTTGGCCAAGATCCATGACCTACAGCACACGGCCTCGGCCGCGGGGTGGCTGCGTGCCTAGGCCTTGGCCGCGGGGTGGCTGGGTGCCATGGCCTTGGCCTTGGCCGCGGGGTGGCCGCGTGCCTTGGCCTTGGCCTTGGCCGCGGGCGAGCATTTGGCCAAAATGTGAGCACACGTTCCTCACCGTTGCTTCGTATTCTTGGAGCAAAAACTGAGATCCACACCTACCTTCCACTTCTTTCTCCGGTTTTACCTGAATCCGACGAGTTGGCCCACCCGTTTCGGCACCCGTTCTCTGGCGGTGAAATGGCTGTAAAACGAGTTTCGGAGCTTGGAATTGGATTCCGTTCTCTCCCACCACCGACTCCCACCAAACCCGACCACGCCAGCCAAAAATCACACGCCGCCCCCGAAACGCGAAATTTGGCCGCAATCCGTGTGCTGTAGCTCACGGATTTTGGCCTTTTTGGGTGGAAAAATGGGCGCAGGGCCTCCCGCATTATTTTTGCCATTTCTTCGAGAGGAAAACAGTACTAGCACCGTGAGGAGGCCCCCGGCCCAGTTCTACCACAACCGGACCAATTCGCGGACACATTTCGTTCCCTTTTCGCACCCCCGCACGTTCGGTAAATCAGACGTAAAACCAGGTTCGGACCTCGGAATCGACTACCGTCTTCTCCAACGTTCGACTGTCGCCCAAAATCCCGTATCTAATGCATCACCCCAAAATCCCGCCCCGCCCCGGAAACGCGAAATTTGGCCAAGGTCCGTGAGCTACAGCACACGGCCTTGGCCTTGGCCGCGGGGAGGCTGCGTGCCTAGGCCTTGGCCGCGAGGTGGCTGGGTGCCATGGCCTTGCCCTTGGCCGCGGGGTGGCTGTGTGCCTTGGCCTTGGCCGCGGGCTGGCTGCGTGCCATGCTCGAAATGCAGCACATGCTCGCGACCAAGGCACGTCGCACACTCTCGCGCACACACAATACACACTTGCGCCGCGCTCCCGGGGCAAGCATAGGGAGCTCGAGCGTGGCCCTGTGCCTTGGCCTTGGCCGCGGGGTGGCCGCGTGCCTTGGCCTCGGGCGGGCATTTGGCCAAAATGTGAGCACACGGTCCTCGCCGTTGCTTCGTATTCTTGGACCAAAAACTGAGATCCACACCTACCTTCCACTTCTTTCTCCGGTTTTGCCTGAATCCGACGAGTTGGCCCACCCGTTTGGGAACCCGTTATCTGGCGGTAAAATGGCTGTTGAACGAGTTTCGAGCTCGGAATTGATTCCGTTTTCTCCGCCACCGACTCCCACCAAACCCGACCACGCCAGCCAAAAATCCCACGCCGCCCCCGAAACACGAAATTTTGGGGTGACGCATTAGATACGTGCGACAGTCGAGTGTTGGAAAAGAGGGGAGTTTATTTCGAGTTCCGAACCTCGTTTTACGTCAGATTTACCGAGGGTGCGGGGTGCGGGGGCGAAACGTGCCCTCGAATTGGTCCAATTGTGGTAGAACTGGGCCGGGGGCCTCCTCACGGCGCAAGTACTGCTTTCCGCTGGAAGAAATGGTAAAAATAATGCGGGAGGCCCTGCGCCCATTTTTCCGCCAGAAAAGGCCAAAATCCGTGAGCTATAGCACACGGATAGTGGCAAAATTTCGCGTTTCGGGGGTGGCGTGGGATTTTGGGCTGGTGTGGTCGGGTTTGGTGGGAGTCGGTGGCGGGAGAAAACGGAATCTAATTCCGAGCTCCGAAACTCATTTTACGGCCATCTTACCGGCAGCGAACGGGTGCCCAAAAGGGTGGGCCCACTCGTCCGATTCAGGAAAAACCGGAGAAAGAAGTGGAAGGTAGGTGTGGATCTCAGTTTTTGGTCCAAGAATACGAAGAAGCGGAGAGGGCCGTGTGTTCACATTTTGGCCAAATGCTCACCCGCAGCCACGGCCAACTTATGCAGCCACCCCGCGGCCAACGCCAAGGCACAGGGCCATGCTCGAGCTCCCTATCCTTGCCTCGGGAGCGCGGCCGGAGTGTATGTTGCGTGTGGGTGAGAGTGTGCGACCTGCCTTGGTCGCGAGCATGTGCTACATTTCGAGCAAGGCACGGAGCCAGCCCGCAGCCAAGGCCAAGGACGAGGCACGCAGCCACCCAGAGGCCAAGGCCAAGGCACGCGTCCACCCCGTGGCCAAGGCCATGGCACCCAGCCGGCCCGCGGCCAAGGCCTGGGCACGCAGCCAGCCCGCGGCCAAGGCCTTGGCACGCAGCCAGCCCGCGGCCAAGGCCTTGGCACGCAGCCACCCCGAGGCCAAGGCCAAGGCCATGGAACGCAGCCACCCCGCGGCCAAGGCCACGGCCATGGCACGCAGCCACCCCACGGCCAATGCCAAGGCCGTGTGCTGTAGCTCACGGATCTTGGCCAACTTTTGCGTTTCTGGGGCGGTGCGGGATTCTGCGGTGATGCATTAGATACGTGCGACAGTCGAGCGTTGGAAAAGAGGGGAGTCGATTTCGAGGTCCGAACCTCATTTTACGGCCGTTTTACAGAGGGTGCGGGGGTGCGAAAAGGGGAAGAAACGTGCCCTCGAATTGGTCCGATTGTGGTAGAACTGGGCCGGGGACCTCCTCACGGCGCAAGTACTGCTTTCCGCTCGAAGAAATGGCAAAAATAATGCGGGAGGCCCAGCGCCCATTTTTCCGCCAGAAAAGGCCAAAATCCGTGAGCTATAGCACACGGATTGTGGCCAAATTTCGCGTTTTGGGGGCGGCGTGGGATTTTGGGCTGGCGTGGTAGGGTTTGCTTGGAGTCGGTGGCGGGAGAAAACGGAATCCAATTCCGAGCTCAGAAACTCGTTTTACGGCCATCTTACCGGCAGCGAACGGGTGGCCAAACGGGTGGGCCAACTCGTCCGATTCAGGCAAAACCGGAGAAGGAAGTGGAAGTTAGGTGTGGATCTCAGTTTTTGGTCCAAGAATACGAAGAAACGGCGAGGGCCGTACGCTCACATTTTGGCCAAATGCTCGCCCGCGGCCAAGTCCAAGCCACGCAGGCACCCCGCGGCCAACGCCAAGGCACAGGGCCACGCTCGAGCTCCCTATCCTTCCCTCGGGAGCACGGCCGGAGTGTGTGTTGCGTGTGCGTGAGAGTGTGCGACCTGCATTGGTCGCGAGCATGTGCTGCATTTCGAGCAAAGCACGGAGCCAGCCCGCGGCCAAGGCCAAGGCCGAGGCACGCAGCCACCGCGTGGCCAAGGCCAAGGCCAGCGTCCACCCCGTGGCCAAGGCCATGGCACCCAGCCAGCCCGCGGCCAAGGCCATGGCACCCAGCCAGCCAGCCCTTGGCACGCAGCCAGCCCTAAGGCCAAGGTCAGCCAGCCCACCCCGTGGCCAAGGCCTAGGCACCCCGCAGCCAGCCAGCCCGCAGCCTAGGCATGCAGCCAGCCTGCTGCCAAGGCCTTGGCACGCAGCCACCCCGCGGCCCAGGCCAAGGCCATGGCACGCAGCCACCCCGGGGCCAAGGCCAAGGCCATGGCACGCAGCCACCCTGCGGCCAAGGCCAAGGCCGTGTGCTGTAGCTCACGGATCTTGGCGAACTTTCGCGTTTTCGGGGCGGTGCGGGATTTTGGGGTGATGCATTAGATACGTGCGACAGTCAAGCGTTGGAAAAGAGGGGAGTCGATTTCGAGGTCCGAAGCTCGTTTTACGGCCGATTTACCGAGGGTGCGGGGGTGCGAAAAGGGGATGAAACGTGCCCGCGAATTGGTCCGATTGTGGTAGAACTGGGCCGGGGGCCTCCTCATGGCGCAAGTACTGTTTTCCGCTCGAAGAAATGGCGAAAATAATGCGGGAGGCGCTGCGCCCATTTTTCCCCCGGAAAAGGCCAAAATCCGTGAGCTATAGCACACGGATTGTGGCCAAATTTCGCGTTTCAGTGTCGGCGTGGGATTTTGTGCTGGCGTGGTCGGGTTTGGTGGGAGTCGGTGGCGGAAGAAAACGGAATCCAATTCCCAGCTCCGAAACTCATTTTATGGCCATCTTACCGGCAACGAACGGGTGCCCAAACGGGTGGGCCCACTCGTCCGATTCAGGCAAAACCGGAGAAAGAAGTGGAAGGTAGGTGTGGATCTCAGTTTTTGGTCCAAGAATACGAAGAAACGGCGAGGACCGTGTGCTCACATTTTGGCCAAATGCTCGCCCGCGGCCAAGGCCAAGCCATGCAGCCACCCCTCGGCCAACGCCAAGGCAGAGGGCCACGCTCGAGCTCCCTATCCTTGCCTCGGGAGCGCGGCCGAAGTGTGTGTTGTGTGTGCGTGAGAGTTTGTGACCTGCCTTGGTCGCGAGCATGTGCTGCATTTCGAGCAAGGCACGGAGCCAGCCCGCGGCCAAGGTCGAGGGACGCAGCCACCCCGTGGCAAAGGCCAAGGCACGTGTCCACCCCGCGGGCAAGGCCATGGCACCCAGCCAGCCCGCGGCCAAGGCCTAGGCACGCAGCCACCCCGCGGCCAAGGCCAAGGCCATGGCACGCAGCCACCCCGAGGCCAAGGCCAAGGCCATGGCACGCAGCCACCCCGCGGCCAAGGCCAAGGCCATGGCACGCAGCCACCCCGCGGCCAAGGCCAAGGCCATGGCACGCAGCCACCCCGCGGCCAAGGCCAAGGCCATGGCACGCAGCCACCCCGCGGCCAAGGCCAAGGCCATGTCACGCAGCCACCCTGCGGCGAAAACCAAGGCCGTGTGCTGTACCTCACGGATCTTGGCCAACTTTCGCGTTTCCGGGGCGGTGCGGGATTTTGGGGTGATGCATTAGATACGTGCGACAGTCGAGCGTTGGAAAAGAGGGGAGTCGATTTCGAGGTCCGAACCTCGTTTTACGGCCGATTTACCGAGGGTGCGGGGGTGCGAAAAGGGGACGAAACGTGCCCGTGAATTGGTCCGATTGTGGTAGAACTGGGCCGGGGGCCTCCTCACGGCGCAAGTACTGTTTTCCGCTCGAAGAAATGGCGAAAATAATGCGGGAGGCCCTGCGCCCATTTTTCCCCCGGAAAAGGCCAAAATCCGTGACCTATAGCACACGGATTGAGGCCAAATTTCGCGTTTCGGGGTTGGCGTGGGATTTTGGGCTGGCGTCGTCGGGTTTGGTGGGAGTCGGTGGCGGGAGAAAACGGAATCCAATTCCGAGCTCCGAAACTCGTTTTACGGCCATCTTACCGGCAGCGAACGGGTGCCCAAACGGGTGGGCCAACTCGTCCGATTCAGGCAAAACCGGAGAAAGAAGTGGAAGGTAGGTGTGGATCTTAGTTTTTGTTCCAAGAATACGAAGAAACGACGAGGACCGTGTGCTCCCATTTTTGCCAAATGCTCGCCCGCGGCGAAGGCCAAGCCACGCAGCCACCCGCAGGGCCACGCTCGAGCTCCCTATCCTTCCCTCGGGAGGGCGGCCCGAGTGTGTTATGCTTGTGCGTGAGAGTGTGCGACCTGCCTTGGTCGCGAGCATGTGCTGCATTTCGCATGCACGGAGCTGCATTTCGAGCAAGGCACGGGCCAGCCAGCCACCCGCCAAGGCCAAGGCCAAGGCCGAGGCACGCACCAGCCACCCGTGGCCAAGGCCAAGGCACGCAGCCACCCCGCCAAGGCCCATGGCGACCAAGGCCAAGGCCATGGCATGCAGCCAGCCCCGCAAGGCCAAGGCCAAGGCACGCGTCCACCCCGCAGCAAAGGCCAAGGCCGTGTGCTGTAGCTCACGGATCTTGGCCAACTTTCGCGTTTCCGGTGCGGTGCGGGATTTTGGGGTGATGCATTAGATATGTGCGACACTCGAGCGTTGGAAAAGAGAGGAGTCGATTTCGAGGTCCGAACCTCGTTTTACGGCCGATTTACCGAGGGTGCGGGGGTGCGAAAAGCGGACGAAACGTGCCCGCGAATTGGTCCGATTGTGGTAGAACTGGGCCGGGGGCCTCCTCACGGCGTAAGTACTGTTTTCCACTCGAAGAAATGGCGAAAATAATGCGGGAGGCCCTGCGCCCATTTTTCCCCCGGAAAAGGCCAAAATCCGTGAGCTATAGCACACGGATTGTGGCCAAATTTCGCGTTTCGAGGGCGGCGTGGGATTTTGGCCTGGCGTCGTCGGGTTTGGTGGGAGTCGGTGGCGGGAGAAAACGGAATCCAATTCCGATCTCCGAAACTCGTTTTACGGCCATCTCACCGGCAGCGAACCGGTGCCCAAACGGGTGGGCCAACTCGTCCGATTCAGGCAAAACCGGAGAAAGAAGTGGAAGGTAGGTGTGGATCTCAGTTTTTGTCCAAGAATACGAAACAACGGCGAGGACCGTGTGCTCACATTTTTGCCAAATGCTCGCCCGCGGCCAAGGCCAAGCCACGCAGCCACCCCGAGGCCAAGGCCAAGGCCATGGCACGCTCGAGCTCCCTATCCTTGCCTCGGGAGCCAACGCCAAGTGCCACCTGCCTTGGTCACGAGCATGTGCTGCATTTCGAGCAAGGCCAGACCGCAGCCAAGGTCGACCAGCCACCCACCCCGCCATGGCACCCAGCCAGCCCGCGGCCAAGGCCAAGGCCATCCAAGGCCAAGGCCATGGCACGGCCAAGGCCATGGCCACCACCCGCGGCCAAGGCCAACACCGTGTGCTGTGGCTGCTCACGGATCTTGGCCAACTTTCGCGTTTCGGTGCAGTGTGGGATTTTGGGGTGATGCATTAGATACGTCGACAGTCGGCGTTGGAAAAGAGGGGAGTCGATTCGAGGTCGAACCTCGTTTTACGGCCGATTTACCGAGGGTGCGGGTGCGAAAAGGGGACGAAACGTGCCCTCGAATTGGTCCGATTGTGGTAGAACTGGGCCGGGGCCTCCTCACGGCGCAAGTACTGTTTTCCGCTCGAAGAAATGGCAAAAATAATGGGGAGGCCTTGCGCCCATTTTCCCCAGAAAAAGGCCAAAATCCGTGAGCTATAGCACACGGATTGTGGCCAAATTTCGTGTTTCAGGGACGGCGTGGGGTTTTGGGCTGGCGTCGTCGGGCTTGGTGGGAGTCGGTGCGGGAGAAAACGGAATCAATTCCGAGCTCGAAACTCGTTTTACGGCCATCTTACCGGCAGCGAACGGGTTCGCCAAGCGGGTGTGTGTTGTGTGTGCAAAACGTGAGAAAGTGTGGACCTGCCTTGGTGGATCTCATTTTTGCCAAGAATTTCGAGCAAGGAACGGAGCCAGCCCGCGGCCAAGGCCAAGGCCGAGGCACGCAGCCACCCCGGCCAACGCCAAGGCACAAGGCCAAGGCAGCTCCCTATCCTCCCCTCGGGGCGCCCCGCGCATGTGCCAAGGCCATGGCACCCAGCTAGCCCGCGGCCAAGGCCTAGGCAGGCAGCCACCCTGCGGCCAAGGCCTTGGCACACAGCCACCCGTGGCCAAGGCCAAGGCCATGGCACCCAGCCACCCCGCGGCCAAGGCCTAGGCAAGCAGCCACCCGCGGCCAAGGCCAAGGCCGTGTGCTGTCGCTCACGGATCTTGGCCAACTTTCGCGTTTCGGTGCAGTGTGGGATTTTGGGGTGATGCATTAGATACGTGCGACAGTCGGCGTTGGAAAAGAGGGGAGTCGATTTCGAGGTCGAACCTCGTTTTACGGCCGATTTACCGAGGGTGCGGGTGCGAAAAGGGGGACGAAACGTGCCCTCGAATTGGTCCGATTGTGGTAGAACTGGGCCGGGGCCTCCTCACGGCGCAAGTACTGCATTCCGCTCGAAGAAATGGCAAAAATAATGGGGGAGGCCCTGCGCCCATTTTTCCGGCAGAAAAGGCCAAAATCCGTGAGCTATAGCACACGGATTGTGGCGAAATTTCGTGTTTCGGGGGCGGCGTGGGGTTTTGGGCTGGCGTCGTCGGGCTTGGTGGGAGTCGGTGGCGGGAGAAAACGGAATCCAATTCGGAGCTCCGAAACTCGTTTTACGGCCATCTTACCGGCAGCGGGTGCCCAACGGGCCAGCGATTCAGGCAAAACCGGAGTGTGTGTTGTGTGTGCGTGAGAGTGTGCGACCTGCCTTGGTCGCTAGCATGTGCCGCATTTCGAGCAAGGAACGGAGCCAGCCCGCGGCCAAGGCCAAGGCCGAGGCACGCGGCCACCCCGTGGCCAAGGCCAAGGCACGCGTCCACCCCGCGGCCAAGGCCATGGCACCCAGCTAGCCCGCGGCCAAGGCCTAGGCAGGCAGCCACCCTGCGGCCAAGGCCTTGGCACACAGCCACCCGGTGGCCAAGGCCAAGGCCATGGCACCCGGCCACCCCGCGGCCAAGGCCTAGGCAAGCAGCCACCCCGCGGCCAAGGCCAAGGCCGTGTGCTGTCGCTCACGGATCTTGGCCAACTTTCGCGTTTCCGGGGCGGTACGGGATTTTGGGGTGATGCATTAGATACGTTCGACAGTCGACCGTTGGAAAAGAGGGGAGTCGATTTCGAGGTCCGAACCTCGTTTTACGGCCGATTTACAGAGGGTGCGGCGGTGCGAAAAGGGGACGAAACGTGCCCTCGGGTGGTCGATTGTGGTAGAACTGGGCGGGGCCTCCTCACTGCGCAAGTACTGCTTTCCGTTCGAAGAAATGGTAAAAATAATGGGGAGGCCCTCCGCCCATTTTCCGGCAGAAAAGGCCAAAATCTGTGAGCTATAGCACACGGATTGTGGCCAAATTCGCGTTTCGGGGCGGTGTGGGAATTTGGGCTGGCGTCGTCGGGTTTGGTGGGAGTCGGTGGTGGGGAAAACGAATCAATTCGAGCTCGAAACTCATTTTACGGACATCTTACCGGCAGCGAACGGGTGCCCAAACGGGTGGTTGTCGTCCGATTCAGGAAAAACCGGAGAAAGAAGTGGAAGGTAGGTGTGGATCTCAGTTTTTGGTCCAAGAATACGAAGAAACGGCGAGGACCGTTTGCTCACATTTTGGCCAAATGCTCGCCCCCGTGCCAAGGCCAAGCCATGCAGCCACCCGCGGCCAACTCCAAGGCACATGGCCACGCTCGAGCTCCCTATCCTTGCCTCGGGAGCACGGCCGGAGTGTGGTTGTGTGTGCGTGAGAGTGTGCAACCTGCCTTGGCCAAGGAGCAAGTGCTGCATTTCAGCCAGGCACGGCCAAGGCCTAGGCAAGCAGCCACCCGCGGCCAAGGCCAAGGCCGTGTGCTGTCGCTCACGATCTTGGCCAACTTTCGCGTTTCGGGCTGTGCGGGATTTTGGGTGATGCATTACATACGTCGCGACAGTCGAGGTTGGAAAAGAGGGGAGTCGATTTCGAGGTCGAACCTTGTTTTACGGCCGATTTTCCGAGAGTGCGGGTGCGAAAAGGGGACGAAACGTGCCCTCGAATTGGTCCGATTGTGGTAGAACTGGGCCGGGGGCCTCCTCACGGCGCAAGTACTGCTTTCCGTTCGAAGAAATGGTAAAAATAATGCGGGAGGCCCTCCGCCCATTTTCCACCAGAAAAGGCCAAAATCCGTGAGCTATAGCACACGGATTGTGGCCAAATTTCGCGTTACGGGGGCGGCGTGGGATTTTGGGCTGGCGTGGTCGGTTTTGGTGGGAGTCGGTGGCGGGACAAAATGGAATCCAATTCCGAGCTCCGAAACACGTTTTACGGCAATCTTACGGGCAGCGAACGGGTGCCCAAACGGGTGGGCCCACTCGTCCGATTCAGGCAAAACCGGAGAAAGAAGTGCAAGGTAGCTGTGGATCTCAGTTTTTGGTCCAAGAATACGAAGAAACGGCGAGGACCGTGTGCACACATTTTGGCCAAATGCTCGCCCGCGGCCAAGGCCAAGCCAGGCAGCCACCCCGCAGCCAACGCCAAGGCACAGGGCCATGCTCGAGCTCCCTATCCTTGCCTCGGGAGCGCGGACGGAGTGTGTGTTGTGTGTGCGTGAGAGCGTGCGACCTGCCTTGGTCGCGAGCATATGCTGCATTTCGAGAAGGGCACGTAGCCAGCCCGCGGCCAAGGCCAAGGCCGAGGCACGCAGCCACCCCGTGGGAAAGGCCTAGGCATGCGTCCACCCCCGGCCAAGGCCATCGCATCCAGCCAGCCCGCGGCCAAGGCCTATGCACGCAGCCACCCCGCGGCCAAGGCCTTGGCACAGAGCCACCCGGTGGCCAAGGCCAACGCCATGGCACCCAGCCACCCCGCGGCCAAGGCCTAGGCACGCAGCCACCCCGCGGCCAAGGCCAAGGCCGTGTGCTGTAGCTCACGGATCTTGGCCAACTTTCATTTTTCCGGGGCGGTGCGGGATTTTGGGGTGATGAATTAGATACGTACGACAGTCGAGCGTTGGAAAAGAGGGGAGTCGATTTTGAGGTCTGAAACTCGTTTTACGGCCGATTTACCGAGGGTGCGGGGGTGCGAAAAGGGGACGAAACTTGCCCGCAAATTGGTCCGATTGTGGTAGAACTGGGCCGGGGGCCTCCTCACAGCGCAAGTACTGTTTTCTGCTCGAAGAAATGGTGAAAATAATGCGGGAGGCCCTGCGCCCATTTTTTTGCTGGAAAAGGCCAAAATCCGTGAGCTATTGCACACTGATTGTGGCCAAATTTCGCGTTTCGGGCGCGGCGTGGGATTTTGGGCTGGCGTCGTCGGGTTTGGTGTGAGTCGGTGGCAGGAGAAAACGGAATCCAATTCCGAGCTCCGAAACTCGTTTTACGACCATCTTACCGGCAGCGAACGGGTGCCCAAACGGGTGGGCCTACTCGTCCGATTCAGGAAAAACCGGAGAAAGAAGTGGAAGGTAGCTGTGGATCTCAGTTTTTGGTCCATGAATACGAAGAAACGGCGAGGACAATGTTCTCACATTTTGGCCAAATGCTCGCCCGCGGCCAAGGCCAAGCCATGCAGCCACCCCGCGGCCAACGCCAAGGCACAGGGCCAGGCTCGAGCTCCCTAACCTTGCCTCGGGAGCGCGGCCGGAGTGTGTGTTGTGTGTGCGTGAGAGTGTGCAACCTGCCTTGGTCGCGAGCATATGCTGCATTTCGAGAAAGGCACGTAGCCAGCCCGCGGCCATGGCCAAGGCCGAGGCACGCAGCCACCCCGTGGCAAAGGCCTAGGCACGCGTCCTCCCCGCGGCCAAGGCCACGGCACCCAGCCAGCCCGCGGCCAAGGCCTAGGCACGCAGCCACCCGGTGGCCAAGGCCTTGGCACACAGCCACCCGGTGGCCAAGGCCACGGCCAAGGCCAAGGCCGTGGCACCCAGCCAGCCCGCGGCCAAGGCCATGGCCGTGTGCTGTTGCTCACGGATCTTGGCCAACTTTCACTTTTTCGGGGCGCTGCGGGATTTTGGGGTGATGCATTAGATACGTGCGACAGTCGAACATCGGAAAAGAGGGGAGTCGATTTCGAGGTCCTAACCTCGTTTTACGGCCGATTTACCGAGGGTGCGGGGGTGCGAAAAGGGGACGAAACGTGCCCTCGAATTGGTCCGATTGTGGTAGAACTGGGCCGGGGGCCTCCTCACGGAGCAAGTACTGCTTTCCGCTCAAAGAAATGGAAAAAATAATGCGGGAGGCCCTGCGCCCATTTTTCCGCCAGAAAAGGCCAAAATCCGTGAGCTATAGCACACGGATTGTGGCCAAATTTCGCGTTTCGGGGGCGGCGTGGGATTTTGGGCTGGCGTCGTCGGGTTTGGTGGGAGTCGGTGGCGGGAGAAAACGGAATCCAATTCCGAGCTCCGAAACTCATTTTACGGCCATCTTACCGGCAGCGAACGGTTGCCCAAACGAGTGGGCCAACTTGTCCGATTCAGGCAAAACCGAAGAAGGAAGTGGAAGGTAGGTGTGGATCTCAGTTTTTGGTCCAAGAATAGGAAGAAACGGCGAAGACCGTGTTGTCACGGGATGAGTATTTTGTGCAGCAAACCCGTGCGGCACTTAGTCGACTTCTAGCACGCTAGTCGCTAAGTAAGCCTAAAAGACTTCTCAAACTAGCTAAGCAAAGAAAGCTTATTCAAAGGCTCGAGAGAAGCAAGAGCAATGTGGCCAAACTATACACTTGATTACTCACAAGAGTAATTTACAAGAGAGCTTTACAAGAGAGCTTTGAGAGCTTGTGTGTTGTGAGTTGTGTGTGCTGGAATTGTGGTGTGTTGTGTGTAAAATGGCAAGGGCGGTGGCCTATTTATAGGCTTGGATGGAGGGCTCTAGAACCACCTAGCAACTTGCCAAGTTGCCTAGAACTCTAAGGACTAGAATGCTCAATTCTAGAGAGTTCTAGGATATTTACAATTTTCTAGAAGTTGGGCTGGACTTACTAAGCGCACCCCGCATTTTTGTTGAGCGAGCCCGCGCGCGCAAACTTAGCCTCCGATTGCGGGAGATTTTGGCGGCCCGTGACAATCCTCCCCCACCTATGTTCGCGGCGTCCTCGTCGCGTTCTCGTGCTTGTAGTGTTGGACATGCTCTGCGAATTGCCATAGGTCTTCATCGCGTTCCCATGTCGCTTCGCTTTCGGGGAGGTTCCTCCACTTCACCAAGTACTCGTTGTACGCCGGAATGCCCCTCCTTCGAATGACTCGATCGGCGAGGATGTACTCCACATCCTTGTCGTATGCTGTGACAACCGCGGTTGGGGCACGCCTCGACTCTCCTCGGTTGGGGTCTTCCGTATCTTCATGATATGGCTTGAGCAAGCTCACGTGGAAGACCGGATGGATCTTGAGCCTTGGCGGAAGTTGGAGTTGGTACGAGACTTTGCCAACACGTCGGATTACTTGGAAAGGCCCCTCGTAACGCCTCACTAACCCCTTGTGCACTTTCCGCAAAGTCTTGAACTGTTGGGGTAGGAGCTTCAACATGACTCGATCGCCTTCCTTGTACTCGACGTGGCGTCGCCTTGAGTCAGCCCATTTCTTCATTTTCTGCGCGGCCTTGTCGAGATACGCTCGCGTGATGTCCGCTTCCTCGTGCCACTCGCGGGCGAGCTTGTGAGCCGCTGGGCTTTTCCCTCCGTAAGTCGAGGCTATGGCATTGGGCGTCATGGGTTGGAATCCCATGATGATCTCGAAAGGACTCTTGCCCGTAGCCTCGCTTCGTTGAAGATTGTATGAGAATTGGGCAACATCCAGCAACTTTGCCCAATCTCGCTGGTGAGCGCTTACGTAGTGCCTGAGATACATCTCGAGGAGATTGTTGATGCGCTCAGTTTGGCCATCGGTTTGCGGATGGAAGCTTGTCGAGAACTTGAGGTCGGTTCCCAACATCTTGAAGAGCTCCGTCCAAAAGCGGCCAGTGAATCTTGGGTCTCGATCGCTCACGATTCTCTTCGGAACTCCCCACAGCTTCACGATGTGCTTGATGAATAAGCGAGCAGCTTCATCCGCTTTGCAGTCGGTTGGTGCGGCGATAAATGTCGCATACTTGCTGTAGCGGTCGACCACAACCATGATGCTTCCGCACCCTTCAGATTTCGGCAATGCCGAGATGAAGTCCATGGTGACACTTTCCCATGGCCTTGAGGCTATTGGCAGGGGCTCCAACAATCCTGCCAGTAGTTGGTGATCCGCCTTATCTTGTTGGCACACAAGACAAGTTCGCACATAAGCCTCGATGTCATCTCTCATGTGCGGCCAAAAGTACGAGGCTTGAATGAGTGCGGTCGTGCGCTCTACTCCGGGGTGGCCAGCCCACTTTGAATCGTGGCACTCCTTGATGACCTCTTTCCGTCGATTTCCCCACCTTGGTACGAAAAGTCGGTCTCCTTTGGTGAGGAGGATGCCTTCCTCTTGCCAAAATCGCCTTGTCTTCCCTTCGAGAACTTTCCCCAACAAGTCTTTTCCGAGAGGGTCTTGTTGGAGGCCTTCTTTGATGCGTTCGACAAGGTCGGACTTTGGTTGGCTCATACTAAGGGTTGCCAACTCCGCTTTGCGACTTAGAGCATCCGCAACGACGTTGGCTTTGCCGGGCTTATACTCGAGCCGGTAGTCAAATTCCGCAAGGAAGTCCTGCCACCTTGCTTGCTTCGGGCTCAACTTCTTTTGCGTTTGGAAGTAGCTCGTGGCTACATTATCCGTTAAGATTACAAAGTGTGAGCCAAGCAAGTAGTGTTGCCACACGCGTAGACAATGAATGACTGCGGTCATCTCCTTTTCTTGCACGGTGTAGCGGCGCTCTGTGTCGTTTAGCTTTCGGCTCTCGAACGCTATGGGGTGGCCTTCCTGCATAAGCACTCCGCCAATGGCGAAGTCGGAGGCATCCGTTTGCACCTCGAATGGCTTATTGTGGTCCGGAAGAACGAGGACGGGTTCCTCGGAAATTGCCTTCTTAAGCTCCTCGAATGCGTGCTGGCATTCCTCGGACCAATGCCATGTTCGGTTCTTCTTGAGTAGATCAGTCAAGGGTGCCGCTCTCGCTGAGTAGCCCTTGATGAAGCGGCGGTAGTAGTTCACCAGTCCGAGAAAAGAGCGAAGTTCGGGTACCTTGGTGGGAGGTTGCCACTCGAGGATGGCCTTCACCTTTGCATCTTCCATCATCAATTTCCCGTCCGCTATCTTGTGACCAAGGAACTCCACCTCTCGTTGAGCAAATGAGCATTTCTCCAGCTTGAGGTAGAGTTCATTTTCTCGTAGTACTTGGAGAACTTGCCGCAAATGTTGTGCATGTTCCTCAAGCGTGGTGCTATACACCACTATGTCGTCCAAGTACACGACGACGAAGCGGTCGAGGAATGGTTGGAGTACTTTATTCATAAGGGTGCAAAATGTGGCCGGTGCATTGGTGAGACCAAACGGCATAACAAGGAATTCGAAAGATCCGTACCTGGTTACACATGCCGTTTTTGGCTCATCTCCCTTTGCGATGCGTACTTGGTAGTACCCGGACCGCAAGTCAAGTTTGGTGAAATACCGCGCTTGGCCAAGTTGGTCGAACAAGTCTGCGATCAACGGGATCGGATACTTGTTCTTGATGGTGATCTTGTTGAGCGCCCGATAGTCGATGCACATCCGGAGAGATCCATCTTTCTTCTTTTGGAAGAGCACGGGTGCACCGAATGGAGCCTTTGATGGGCGGATGTAGCCTGAATCCAGCAAATCTTTGAGTTGTCTCCGCAACTCCTCGAGCTCCGGTGGCGCCATGCGGTATGGTGCCAATGCCGGTGGCTTTACGCCTTGCTCCAGCTCGATCTCATGATCCACCTCTCGTCTAGGTGGGAGCCTTTGTGGAAGCTTCGGAGGCATAACGTCCTTGAATTCATCGAGGACTTCTTCGATGGGTGGTGGGACTTGGCTTGATGAGCTTGAGCGAGATTCTCCCTCGTTCAGCTCCCGGATGGAGACCAAGAAGCTAGGGTCCTTCCGAAAAGCTTTCTTAAATTGCATGGCCGAGAGCGTCTTATCCGTGGCCTTGGAGCGCTCGGCGGGAACCATGCATGCATTACTCCCATCGAGGATGCTTAGGGAGTTTGTAGAGGGTAGAGGGAAGGCATGTACCTTATCAAAGAACTCCATGCCGAGGACCATCTTGAAGTCGTCCATGGGCACGACGGAGAAATCAAGCTTTCCGCTCCATGTCCCGAGTGTCACGCGCACTCCTTGCGCGGTGCCTACGATCGGTTTGGCGGGTGAGTTTACCGCCTTCATAGTGCCTCCTTCCTTAGTGATTTTGAGGCCTAGGCGCTTGGCCTCTTCTTCGGAAATGAAGTTGTGCGTTGCCCCGGTGTCGAGCATTGCACGAACGGAGTGGCCGTTGATGTGTGCACTCACGTACATGAGCCCACTCTTCGTGGCTGCTGGTGGGTGAGTCTTGAGTGCGCCAAGGCGTTGGAGAGTACCCATGTTGTGTTGGGGTTCCTCCGTCGAGGGTGTGGACTGGCCCTTGAGCTGCGCGGCTAAGGCATTAAGCGACTTCTTCTCCGGACAGTCGCGTACCCAGTGAGGGCCATTGCATATGAAGCATGGGCTTCGTGGCTTGGGTGGCTGCTTTGCATCTGGTTTGCTTTGCCCGCTCTTGCCGCTTGGAGGTTTTTTCTGCCCCCAATCCTTCTTGTTTTGGCCCATGTCCTTCCGGCCCTCTCCCCCACCTTTGCCGTGGCTAGGCCTCTTGTCCTTGGATTGGGCGGAGTAGTCGGTAAGTGATTCCGCAATGGCGATGGCGTCGTCGAGAGTTTGGACGCCACGCCTATCAAGTTCCGCTTTGGCCCAATCCTTGAGGCCGTCTTGGAAGTAGAAGAGAGAGTCCTTATCGGACATATCGGTTATCTCAAGCATAAGAGTAGTAAAGTCGTTGATGTAGTCGCGGACGTTACCTGTTTGCTTGAGCCGACGTAGGCGCCCTCGTGCTTCCTTCTCCGCATTGCTTAGGGCAAAGTGTTTGCGGAGTTCACGTTGGAACTCAGCCCAAGTGTTGATGGCGCATATGCCCTTGCCCATCTCGCCATGCTTCCGCCGCCACCATAGTTGTGCGGCACCTCGAAGAAACGTAGGCGCGGTGCCTACCTTTGTTGCTTCGTCGCGAACACCCAAGGCGTCGAAGTATTGTTCCAGCCCGAAGAGGAAGTTGTCCACGACAGTGGCATTGCGTGTGCCATCGTAGGTGTCGGGCTTTGGCACATCGATGCGGCGCGCATCATTCGTGCTTGTCGAAGCCGGGCTGGGAGTGAATGTGCGCTTGTGCCATGCCCAATCCGAGCGGACTTCATCCACCTCCGCACGGATCGCTCGTAGCTCGCTTTGTACGAAGCTACGCAAATTCAGCAGCTCCTCATGGAATGCTCGAAACTCCCCTCGGAGAGAGTCGGCTTGGTCTTGCATGAGGGCCTTGGTGGCTACTGTGAACTCACCATACTCGCCCTCAAGACCGTCCACCCTCACCTCCAAAGTATCGAGGGTGTCCTGGACAGCGGACATAGATGTTTCGAGCGTGGCGACGCGAGGCTCCAGGGCATCTACAGAAACAGCCTTGGACTTGCCGCGGGACTTAGCTTGTGCACGTCCCTCCTCGCGGCCACGAGTTGGCTCGACAGACTCCACACCGACAACACCCTCTTGTGTAGTGCTGGGAAGGTTGGCCATTGCTTGTGAGCTAGGTTGCGTGGGTGCAAAACTCAGCTCTGATACCACTTGTCACGGGATGAGTATTTTGCGCAGCAAACCCGTGCGGCACTTAGTCGACTTCTAGCACGCTAGTCATTAAGTAAGCCTAAAACACTTCTCAAACTAGCTAAGCAAAGAAAGCTTATTCAAAGGCTAGAGAGAAGCAAGAGCAATGTGGCCAAACTATACACTTGATTACTCACAAGAGTAATTTACAAGAGAGCTTTACAAGAGAGCTTTGAGAGCTTGTGTGTTGTGAGTTGTGTGTGCTGGAATTGTGGTGTGTTGTGTGTAAAATGGCAAGGGCGGTGGCCTATTTATAGGCTTGGATGGAGGGCTCTAGAACCACCTAGCAACTTGCCAAGTTGCCTAGAACTCTAAGGACTAGAAAGCTCAATTCTAGAGAGTTCTAGGATATTTACAATTTTCTAGAAGTTGGGCTGGACATACTAAGCGCACCCCGCATTTTTGTTGAGCGAGCCCGCGCGCGCAAACTTAGCCTCCGATTGCGGGAGATTTTGGCGGCCCGTGACAGTGTGCTCACATTTTGGCCAAATGCTCGCCCACGGCCAAGGCCAAGCCACGCAGCCACCCCGCGTCCAACGCCAAGGCACAGGGCCACGCTCGAGCTCCCTATCCTTGCCTCGGGAGCGCGGCCGGAGTGTGTGTTGTGTGTGCGTGAGAGTGTACGACCTGCCTTGGTCGCTAGCATGTGCTGCATTTCGAGCAAGGCACGGAGCCAGCCCGCGGCCAAGGCCAAGGCCGAGGCACGCAGCCACCCCGCGGCCAAGGAAGGCACGCGTCTACCCCGCGGCCAAGGCCATGGCACCCAGCCAGCCCGCGGCCAAGGCCTAGGCACCCAGCCAGCCCGCGGACAAGGCCTTGGCACGCCGCCACCCCGCGGCCAAGGCCAAGGCCGTGTGCTGTGTAGCTCACGGATCTTGGCCAACTTTCATGTTTCCGGGGCGGTGCGGGATTTTGGGGTGATGCATTAGATACGTGCGACAGTCGAGCGTTGGAAAAAAGGGGAGTCGATTTTGAGGTCCGAACCTCATTTTACGGCCGATTTACCGAGGGTGCGGGGGTGCGAAAAGGGGACAAAACGTGCCCGCGAATTGTTCCGATTTTGGTAGAACTGGGCCGGGGGCCTCCTCACGGCGCAAGTACTGTTTTCCGCTCGAAGAAATGGCAAAAATAATGCGGGAGGCCCTGCGCCCATTTTTCCCCCGGAAAAGGGCAAAATCCGTGAGCTATAGCACACGGATTGTGGCCAAATTTCGCGTTTTGGGGGTGGCGTGGGATTTTGGGCTGGCGTCGTCGGGTTTGGTGGGAGTCGGTGGTGGGAGAAAACGGAATCCAATTCCGAGCTCCGAAACTCGTTTTACGGCCATCTTACCGGCAGCGAACGGGTGCCCAAACGGGTAGGCGAACTCGTCCGATTCAGGCAAAACCGGAGAAAGAAGTGGAAGGTAGGTGTGGATCTCAGTTTTTGGTCCAAGAATACGAAGAAACGGCGAGGACTGTGTGCTCACATTTTGGCCAAATGCTCGCCCGCGGCCAAGGCCAAGCCACGCAGCCACCCCGCGGCCAATGCATTAGATACGTGCGACAGTCGAACGTCGGAGAAGACGGGACTCAATTCCGAGGTCCGAACCTCGTTTTACGTCTGATTTACCGAACGTGCGGGGGTGCGAGGACCGTGTGCTCACATTTTGGCCAAATGCTCGCCCGCGGCCAAGGCACGCGGCCACCCCGCGGCCAAGGCGAAGGCACAGGGCCACGCTCGAGCTCCCTATCCTTGCCGCGGGAGCGCGGCCCAAGTTTGTGTTGTGTGTGCACGAGAGTGTGCGACGTGCCTTGGTCGCGAGCATGTGCTGCATTTCGAGCATGGCACGCAACCAGCCCGCGGCCAAGGCCAAGGCACGCAGCCACCCCGCGGCCAAGGCCAAGGCCATGGCACCCAGCCACCCCGTGGCCAAGGCCTAGGCACGCAGCCACCCCGCTGCCAAGGCCATGTGCTGTAGCTCACGGATCTTGGCCAACTTTCTCGTTTCCGGGGCGGGGCGGGATTTTGGGGTGATGCATTAGATACGTGCGACAGTCGAACGTCGGAGAAGACGGGAGTCGATTCCGAGGTCCGAACCTTGTTTTACGGCCGAATTACCGAACGTGCGGGGGTGCGAAAAGGTAACGAAAAGTGCCCGTGAATTGGTCCGGTTGTGGTAGAACTGGGCCGGGGGCCTCCTCACGGTGCTAGTACTGTTTTCCTCTCGAAGAAATGGCAAAAATAATGCGGGAGGCCCTGCGCCCATTTTTCCGCCCGAAAAGGCCAAAATCCATGAGCTATAGCACACGGATTGCGGCCAAATTTCGTGTTTCGGGGGTGGCGTGGAATTTTTGGCTGGCGTGGTCGGGTTTGGTGGGAGTCGGTAGCGGGAGAAAAAGGAATCCAATTCCGAGGTCCGAAACTCGTTTTACGGCCATTTTACCGCCAGCGAACGGGTTCCCAAATGGGTGGGCCAACTCGTCCGATTCAGGCAAAACCGGAGAAAGAAGTGGAAGGTAGGTGTGGACCTCAGCTTTTGGTCCAAGAATGCGAAGCAACGGCGAGGACCGTGTCCTCACATTTTGGCCAAAACCTCACCCGCGGCCAAGGCCAAGGCCAAGGCACGCGGCCACCCCGCGGCCAAGGCCAAGGCACAGGGCCACGCTCGAGCTCCCTATCCATGCCCCGGGAAGGCGGTCCAAGTGTGTGTTGTGTGTGTGCGAGAGTGTGAGGTGTGCCTTGGTCGCAAGCATGTGCTGCATTTCGAGCAAGGCACCCAGCCACCCCGCGGCCAAGGCCTAGGCCCGCAGCCACCCCGAGGCCAAGGCCAAGGCCATGGCACCCAGCCACCCCGCGCCCAAGGCCTAGGCACGCAGCCACCCCGTGGCCAAGGCCAAGGCCGTGGCACCCAGCCACGCCGCGGCCAAGGCCTAGGCACGCCGCCACCCCGTGGCCAAGGCCGTGTGCTGTAGCTCACGGATCTTGGCCAACTTTCGCGATTCCAGGGCGGTGCGGGATTTTCGGGATATGCATTAGATACGTGCGACAGTCGAACGTCGGAGAAGACGGGAGTCGTTTCTGAGGTCCGAACCTCGTTTTACGGCCGATTTACCGAACGTGCGGGGGTGCGAAAAGGGGACGAAATGTGCCCGCGAATTGGTCCGGTTGTGGTAGAACTGGGCCGGGGGCCTCCTCACGGTGCTAGTACTGTTTTGCACTCGAAGAAATGGCGAAAATATTGTGGGAGGCCCTGCGCCCATTTTTCCTCCCGAAAAGGCCGAAATCCGTGAGCTATAGCACACGGATTACGGCCAAATTTCGTGTTTCAGGGGCGGCGTGGAATTTTTGGCTGGCGTGGTCGGGTTTGGTGGGAGTCGGTGGCGGGAGAAAACGGAATCCAATTCCGAGCTCCGAAACTCGTTTTACGGCCATTTTACTGCCAGAGAATGGGTGCCCAAACGGGTGGGCCAACTCGTCGGATTCAGGCAAAACCGGAGAAAGAAGTGGAAGGTAGGTGTGGATCTCAGTTTTTGGTCCAAGAATACGAAGCAACGGCGAGGACCGTGTGCTCACATTTTGGGAAAATACTCGCCCGCGGCCAAGGCCAAGGCCAAGGCACGCGGCCACCTCGCGGCCAAGGCCAAGGCAGAGGGCCACGCTCGAGCTCCCTATCCATGCCCCGGGAGCGCAGTCCAAGTGTGTGTTGTGTGTGTGTGAGAGTGTGCGACGTGCCTTGGTCGCGAGCATGTGCTGCATTTCGAGCAAGGCACGCAGCCAGCCCACGGCCAAAGCCAAGGCACGCAGCCACCCCGCGGCCAAGGCCAAGGCCATGGCACCCAGCCACGCCGCTGCCAAGGCCTAGGGACGCAGCCAGCCCGCGGTCAAGGCCGGGTGCTGTAGCTGACGGATCTTGGCCAACTTTCGCATTTCCGGGGCGGTGCGGGAATTTGGGGTGATGCATTAGAGATGTGCGACAGTCGAACGTCGGAGAAGACGGGAGTCGATTCCGAGGTCCGAACCTCGATTTACGGCTGATTTACCGAACGTGCGGGGGTGCGAAAAGGGGACGAAACGTGCCTGCGAATTGGTCCGGTTGTGGTAGAACTGGCCCGGGGGCCTCCTCACGGTGCAAGTACTGCTTTCCGCTCGAAGAAATGGTAAAAATAATGCGGGAGGCCCTGCGCACATTTTTCCGCCAGAAAAGGCCAAAATCCGTGAGCTATAGCACACGGATTGTGGCCAAATTTCGTGTTTCGGGGGCGGCGTGGGATTTTGGCTGGCGTGGTCGGGTTTGGTGGCAGTCGGTGGCGAGAGAAAGCGGAATCCAAATCCGAGCTCCTAAACTCGTTTAACGGCCATTTTACCGCCAGAGAACGGGTGGGCCAACTCGTCCGATTCAGGGAAAACCGGAGAAAGAAGTGGAAGGTAGGTGTGGATCTCAGTTTTTGGTCCAAGAATACGAAGCAATGGCGAGGACCGTGTGCTCACTTTTTGACCAAATGCTCGCCCGCGGCCAAGGCACGCGGCCACCCCGCGGCCAAGGCCAAGGCACAGAGCCACGCTAGAGCTCCCTACCCTTGCCCCGGGAGCGCGGCCCAAGTTTGTGTTGTGTGTGCGCGAGAGTGTGCGACGTGCCTTGGTCACGACCATGTGCTGCATTTCGAGCAAGGCACGCAGCCAGCCCGCGGCCAAAGCCAAGGCCCGTAGCCACCCAGCGGCCAAGGCCAAGGCCATGGCACCCAGCCAC
The DNA here is from genome assembly GCA_030449905.1 of Luvunga scandens. Classification (NCBI taxonomy): domain Eukaryota; kingdom Viridiplantae; phylum Streptophyta; class Magnoliopsida; order Sapindales; family Rutaceae; genus Luvunga; species Luvunga scandens. The sequence goes on along the minus strand of JASUUG010000878.1, from coordinate 61,726 downwards.
CCCACGGACAAGGCCTAGGCACGAAGCCACCCCGCGGCCAAGGCCTCGGCACGCAGCCACCCCATGGCGAAGGCCAAGGCACGCAGCAACCCCGTGGCCCAGGCCAAGGCCTAGGGACGAAGCCACCCCGCGGCCAAGGCCGAGCCACGAAGCCACCCCGCGGCCAAGGCCGTGTGCTGTAGCTCACGGATCTTGGCCAACTTTCGCGTTTCCGGGTCGGGGCGGCATTTTGCGGTGATGCATTAGATACGTGCGACAGTCGAACGTCGGAGAAGACGGGAGTCAATTCCGAGGTCCGAACCTCGTTTTACGACTGATTTAACGAACGTGCGGGGGTACGAAAAGGGGACGAAACGTGCCCGCGAATTGGTCCGGTTGTGGTAGAACTGGGCCGGGGGCCTCCTCACGGTGCTAGTACTGTTTTGCGCTCGAAGAAATGGTGAAAATAATGCGGGAGGCCCTACGCCCATTTTTCCGCCCGAAAAGGCCAAAATCCGTGAGCTATATAGCACACGGATTGCGGGCAAATTTCGTGTTTCAGGGGCGGCGTGGGATTTTTGGCTGGCGTGGTCGGGCTTGGTGGGAGTCGGTGGCGGGAGAAAACGGTATCCAATTCCGAGCTCCGAAACTCGTTTTACGGCCATTTTACCGCCAGAGAATGGGTGCCCAATTGGGTGAGCCAACTCGTCGGATTCAGGCAAAACCAGAGCAAGAAGTGGAAGGTAGGTGTGGATCTCAGTTTTTGGTCCAAGAATACGAAGCAACGGCGAGGACCGTGTGCTCACATTTTGGCCAAATGCTCGCCCGCGGCCAAGGCCAAGGCCAAGGCACGCGGCCACCCCGCGGCCAAGGCCAAGGCACAGGGCCACACTCGAGCACACTATCCTTGCCCCGGGAGCACGGCCCAAGTGTGTGTTGTGTGTGAGCGAGAGTGTGCGACGTGCCTTGGTCGCGAGCATGTGCTGCATTTTGAGAAAGGCCGCGGGCAGCCACCCCGCGGCCAAGGCCAAGGCCATGGCACCCAGCCACGCCGCTGCCAAGGCCTAGGGACGCAGCCAGCCCGCGGCCAAGGCCGTGTGCTGTAGCTGGCGGAGCTTGGCCAACTTTCGCATTTCCGGGGCGGTGCGGGATTTTGCGGTGATCCATTAGAGACGTGCGACAGTCGAACGTCGGAGAAGACGGGAGTCGATTCCGAGGTCCGAACCTCGTTTTACGGCTGATTTACCGAACGTGCGGCGGTGTGAAAAGGGGACGAAACGTGCCTGCGAATTGGTCCGGTTGTGGTAGAACTGGGCCGGGGGCCTCCTCACGGCGCAAGTACTGCTTTCCGCTAAAAGAAATGGTAAAATTAATGCGGGAGGCCCTGCGCCCATTTTTCCGCCAGAAAAGGCCAAAATCCGTGAGCTATAGCACACGGATTGTGGCCAAATTTCGTGTTTCGGGGGCGGCGTAGGATTTTGGCTGGCGTGGTCGGGTTTGGTGGGAGTCGGTGGCGAGAGAAAGCGGAATCCAAATCCGAGCTCCTAAACTCGTTTAACGGCCATTTTACCGCCAGAGAACGGGTGGGCCAACTCGTCCGATTCAGGGAAAACCGGAGAAAGAAGTGGAAGGTAGGTGTGGATCTCAGTTTTTGGTCCAAGAATACGAAGCAACGGCGAGGACCGTGTGCTCACTTTTTGACCAAATGCTCGCCCGCGGCCAAGGCACGCGGCCACCCCGCGGCCAAGGCCAAGGCACAGGGCCACGCTCGAGCTCCCTACCCTTGCCCGGCCCCAAGTTTGTGTTGTGTGTGCATTTTCCACCCAGCGGCCAAGGCCAAGGCCATGGCACCCAGCCACCCCACGGACAAGGCCTGGCATTTACCCCGCGGCCAAGGCCTCGGCAAGCAGCCACCCCATGGCGAAAAGGCACGCAGCAACCCCGTGGCCCAGGCCAAGGCCTAGGGACGCCAAAAGGCCGTGTGCTGTAGCTCACGGATCTTGGCCAACTCACCATTTTGCGGTGATGCATTAGATACAAAGAAGACTAGTCAATTCTGAGCGAACCTCGTTTTACGACTGATTTAACGAACGTGCGGGGGTGCGAAAAGGGGACAAACGTGCCCGCGAATTGGTCGGTTGTGGTAGAACTGGGCGGGGGCCTCCTCACGGTACTGTTTTGCGCTCGAAGAAATGGTGAAAATAATGCGGGAGGCCCTACGCCCATTTTTCCGGGATTTTAGCACACGGATTGCCAAATGGTTTCAGGGGCGGGTTTTTTGCCTGGCGTGGTCGGGCTTGGTGGTCGGTGGAGAAAACGGAATCCAATTCCGAGCTCCGAAACTCGTTTTACGGCCATTTTACCGCCAGAGAACGGGTGCCCAAACGGGTGAGCCAACTCGTCGGATTCAGGCAAAACCAGAGCAAGAAGTGGAAGGTAGGTGTGGATCCCAGTTTTTGGTCCAAGAATACGAAGCAACGGCGAGGACCGTGTGCTCACATTTTGGCCAAATGCTCGCCCGCGGCCAATGCCAAGGCCAAGGCACGCGGCCACCCCGCGGCCAAGGCCAAGGCACAGGGCCACGCTCGAGCACAGTATCCTTGCCCCGGGAGCACGGCCCAAGTGTGTGTTGTGTGTGCGCGAGAGTGTGCGACGTGCCTTGGTCGCGAGCATGTGCTGCATTTCGAGAAAGGCACGCAGCCAGCCCGCGGCCAAGGCAAGGCACGCAGCCACCCCGCGGCCAAGGCCAAGGCCATGGCACCCAGCCACGCCGCTGCCAAGGCCTAGGGACGCAGCCAGCCCGCGGTCAAGGCCGTGTGCTGTAGCTGACGGAGCTTGGCCAACTTTCGCATTTCCGGGGCGGTGCGGGATTTTGGGGTAATGCATTAGAGACGTGCGACAGTCGAACGTCGGAGAAGACGGGAGTCGATTCCGAGGTCGGAACCTCGTTTTACGGCTGATTTACCGAACGTGCGGCGGTGCGAAAAGGGGACGAAACGTGCCTGCGAATTGGTCCGGTTGTGGTAGACCTGGGCTGGGGGCCTCCTCACGGCGCAAGTACTGCATTCCGCTCGAAGAAATGGCAAAAATAATGCGGGAGGCCCTGCGCCCATTTTTCCGCCAGAAAAGGCCAAAATCCGTGAGCTATAGCACACGGATTGTGGCCAAATTTCGTGTTTCGGGGGCGGCGTGGGATTTTGGCTGGCGTGGTCGGGTTTGGTGGGAGTCGGTGGCGAGAGAAAGCGGAATCCAATTCCGAGCTCCTAAACTCGTTTAACGGCCATTTTACCGCCAGAGATTGGGTGGGCCAACTCGTCCGATTCAGGGAAAACCGGAGAAAGAAGTGGAAGGTAGGTGTGGATCTCAGTTTTTGGTCCAAGAATACGAAGCAACGGCGAGGACCGTGTGCTCACTTTTTGACCAAATGCTCGCCCGCGGCCAAGGCACGCGGCCACCCCGCGGCCAAGGCCAAGGCACAGGGCCACGCTCGAGCTCCCTACCCTTGCCCCGGGAGCGCGGACCAAGTTTGTGTTGTGTGTGCGCGAGAGTGTGCGAGGTGCCTTGGTCGCGAGCATATGCTGCATTTCGAGCAAGGCACGCAGCCACCCCGCGGCTAAAGCCAAGGCACGCAGCCACCCCGCGGCCAAGGCCAAGGCCATGGCACCCAGCCACCCCGCGGACAAGGCCTAGGCACGAAGCCACCCCGCGACCAAGGCCAAGGCCATGGCACCCAGCCACCCCGCGGCCAAGGCCTCGGCATGCAGCCACCCCGTGGCGAAGGCCAAGGCACGCAGCCACCCCGTGGCCAAGGCCAAGGCCTAGTGTGCCACCCCGCGGCCAAGGCCGTGTGCTGTAGCTCACGGATCTTGGCCAACTTTCACGTTTCCGGGGCGGGGCGGCATTTTACGGTGATGCATTAGATACGTGCGACAGTCGAACGTCGGAGAAGACGGGAGTCAATTCCGAGGTCCGAACCTCGTTTTACGTTTGATTAAATGAACGTGCGGAGGTGCGAAAAGGGGACGAAACGTGCCCGCGAATTGGTCCGGTTGTGGTAGAACTGGGCCGGGGGCCTCCTCACGGTGCTAGTACTATTTTCCTCTTGAAGAAATGGTGAAAATAATGAGGGAGGCCCTGCGCCCATTTTTCCGTCCGAAAAGGCCAAAATCCGTGAGCTATAGCACACGGATTGCGGCCAAATTTCGCGTTTCGGGGGCGGCGTGGGATTTTTAGCTGGCGTGGTCGGGTTTGGTGGGAGTCGGTGGCGAGAGAAAGCGGAATCCAATTCCGAGCTCCTAAACTCGTTTAACGGCCATTTTACCGCCAGAGATTGGGTGGGCCAACTCGTCCGATTCAGGGAAAACCGGAGAAAGAAGTGGAAGGTAGGTGTGGATCTCAGTTTTTGGTCCAAGAATACGAAGCAACGGCGAGGACCGTGTGCTCACTTTTTGACCAAATGCTCGCCCGCGGCCAAGGCACGCGGCCACCCCGTGGCCAAGGCCAAGGCACAGGGCCACGCTCGAGCTCCCTACCCTTGCCCCGGGAGCGCGGACCAAGTTTGTGTTGTGTGTGCGCGAGAGTGTGCGAGGTGCCTTGGTCGCGAGCATATGCTGCATTTCGAGCAAGGCACGCAGCCACCCCGCGGCTAAAGCCAAGGCACGCAGCCACCCCGCGGCCAAGGCCAAGGCCATGGCACCCAGCCACCCCGCGGACAAGGCCTAGGCACGAAGCCACCCCGCGACCAAGGCCAAGGCCATGGCACCCAGCCACCCCGCGGCCAAGGCCTCGGCATGCAGCCACCCCGTGGCGAAGGCCAAGGCACGCAGCCACCCCGTGGCCAAGGCCAAGGCCTAGGCACGAAGCCACCCCGCGGCCAAGGCCGTGTGCTGTAGCTCACGGATCTTGGCCAACTTTCACGTTTCCGGGGCGGGGCGGCATTTTACGGTGATGCATTAGATACGTGCGACAGTCGAACGTCGGAGAAGACGGGAGTCAATTCCGAGGTCCGAACCTCGTTTTACGTTTGATTAAACGAACGTGCGGAGGTGCGAAAAGGGGACGAAACGTGCCCGCGAATTGGTCCGGTTGTGGTAGAACTGGGCCGCGGGCCTCCTCACGGTGCTAGTACTGTTTTCCTCTCGAAGAAATGGCGAAAATAATGCGGGAGGCCCTGCGCCCACATTTTGGCCAAATGCTCACCCGCAGCCAAGGCCAAGGCACAGGGCAAGCCTCGAGCTCCCTTCCTTGCCCCGGCAGCGCGGCCCAAGTTTGTGTTGTGTGTGCGCGAGATTGTGCGACGTGCCTTGGTCGCGAGCTTGTGCTGCATTTCGAGCAAGGCACCCAGCCACCCCGCCGCCAAGGCCAAGGCATGCAGCCACCCCGCCGCCAAGGCCAAGGCATGCAGCCACCCCGTGGCCAAGGCCAAGGCACGCAGCCACCCCGTGGACAAGGCCAAGGCACGCAGCCACCCCGTGGACAAGGCCAAGGCCATGGCACCCAGCCACGCCGCTGCCAAGGCCTAGGCACGCAGCCACCCCGAGGCCAAGGCCGTGTGCTGTAGCTCACGGATGTTGGCCAACTTTCGCGTTTCCGGGGCGGTGCGGGATTTTGGAATGATGCATTAGATACGTGCGACAGTCAAACGTCGGAGAAGATGGGAGTCGATTACGAGGTCCGAACCTCGTATTACGGCCGATTTACCGAACGTTCGGGGGTGCGAAAAGGGGACGAAACATGCCCGCGAATTGGTCCGGTTGTGGTAGAACTGGGCCAGGGGCCTCCTTACGGTGCTAGTACTGTTTTGCGCTCAAAGAAATGGCGAAAATAATGCGGGAGGCCCTGCGCCCATTTTTCCGCCCGAAAAGGCCAAAATCCATGAGCTATAACACACGGATTGCGGCCAAATTTCGTCTTTCGGGGTCGGCGTGGGATTTTTGGCTGGCGTGGTCGGGTTTGGTGGGAGTCGGTGGCGGGAGAAAGCAGAATCCAATTCCAAGCTCCGAAACTCGTTTTACGGCCATCATACCGGCAGCGAACGGGTTCCGAAACGGGTGGGCCAACTCGTCCGATTCAGGCAAAACTGGAGAAAGAAGTGGAAGGTAGGCGTGGATCTCAGTTTTTGGTCCAAGAATGCGAAGCAACGGCGAGGACCGTGTCCTCACATTTTGGACAAATGCTCGCCCGCGGCCAAGTCCAAGCCCAAGGCACGCGGCCACACCGCGGCCAAGGCCAAGGCACAGGGCCACGCTCGAGCTCCCTATCCTTGCCCCGGGAGCGCGGCCCAAGTGTGTGTTGTGTGTGCGCGGGAGTGTGCGACGTGCCTTGGTCGCGAGCATGTGCTGCAATACGAGCAAGGCATGGAGCCAGCCCGCGGCCAAGGCCAAGGCCGAGGCACGCAGCCACCCCGTGGCCAAGGCCTAGGCACGCGTCCACCCCGCGGCCAAGGCCATGGCACCCAGCCAGCCCGCGGCCAAGGCCTAGGCACGCAGCCACCCCGAAGCCAAGGCCTTGGCACACAGCCACCCGGTGGCCAAGGACAAGGCCATGGCACCCAGCCAACCCGCGGCCAAGGCCTAGGCACGAAGCCACCCCGCGGCCAAGGCCTATAGCACACGGATTGTGGCCAAATTTCGTAATTCGGGGGCGTCGTGGGATTTTGGGCCGGCGACGTCGGGTTTGGTGGGAGTCGGTGGCGGGAGAAAACGGAATCCAATTCCGAACTCCGAAACTCGTTTTACGGCCATCTTACCGGGAGCGAACGGGTGCCCAAACGGGTAGGCCCACTCGTCCGATTCAGGCAAAACCGGAGAAAGAAGTGGAAGGTAGGTGTGGATCTCAGTTTTTGGTCCAAGAATACGAAGAAACGGCGAGGACCGTGTGCTCACATTTTGGCCAAATGCTCGCTCGCGGCGAAGGCCAAGCCATGCAGCCACCCCGCGGCGAACGCCAAGGCACAGGGCCACGTTCGGGCTCCCTATCCTTGCCTCGGGAGCGCGGCCGGAGTGTGTGTTGTGTGTGCGTGAGAGTGTGCGACCTGCCTTGGTCGCGAGCATGTGCTGCATTTCGAGCAAGGCACGTAGCCAGCCCGCGGCCAAGGCCAAGGCCGAGGCACGCAGCCACCCCGTGGCCAAGGCCTAGGCACGCAGCCACCCCGAGGCCAAGGCCTTGGCACGCAGCCACCCGGTGGCCAAGGACAAGGCCATGGCACCCAGCCACCCCGCGGCCAAGGACAAGGCCGTGTACTATCGCTCACGGATCTTGGCCAACTTTCGCGTTTCCGGGGCGGTGCGAGATTTTGGGGTGATGCATTAGATACGTGCGACAGTCGAACGTCGAAAAAGATTGGAGTTGATTTCGAGGTCCGAACCTCGTTTTACGGCCGATTTACCGAGGGTGCGGGGGTGTGAAAAGGGGACGAAACGTGCCCTCGAATTGGTCCGATTGTGGTAGAACTGGGCCGGGGGCCTCCTCACGGCGCAAGTACTGCTTTCCGCTCGAAGAAATGGCCAAAATAATGCGGGAGGCCCTGCGCCCATTTTTCCGCCAGAAAAGGCCAAAATCCGTGACCTATAGCACACGGATTGTGGCCAAATTTCGCGTTTCGTGGGCGGCGTGGGATTTTGCGCTGGCGTCGTTGGGTTTGGTGGGAGTCGGTGGCGGGAGAAAACGGAATCCAATTCCGAGCTCCAAAACTCATTTTACGGCCATCTTACCGGCAGCGAACGGGTGCCCAAACGGGTGGGCCAACTCGTCCGATTCAGGCAAAACCGGAAAAAGAAGTGGAAGGTAGGTGGGGATCTCAGTTTTTGGTCCAAGAATACAAGGAAACGGCGAGGACTGTTTGCTCACATTTTGGCCAAATGCTCGCCCGCGGCCAAGGCCAAGCCACGTAGCCACCCCGCGGCCAACGCCAAGGCACAGGGCCACGCTCGATCTCCCTATCCTTGCCTCGGAAGCGTGGCCCGAGTGTGTGTTGTGTGTGCGTGAGAGTGTGCGACCTGCCTTGGTCACGAGCATGTGCTGCATTTCGAGCAAGGCACGGAGCCAGCCCGCGGCCAAGGCCAAGGCCGAGGCACGCAGCCACCCCGTGGCCAAGGCCAAGGCACTCGTCCACCCCGCGGCCAAGGCCATGGCACCCAGCCAGCCCGCGGCCAAGGCCATGGCACCCAGCCAGCCCACGGCCAAGGCCTTGGCACACAGCCACCCGGTGGCCAAGGCCAAGGCCATGGCGCGCAGCCACCCCGAGGCCAAGGACAAGGCCATGGCCCGCAGCCACCCCGCGGCCAAGGCCAAGGCCGTGTGCTGTCGCTCACGGATCTTGGCCAACTTTCGTGTTTCCGGGGCGGTGCGGGATTTTGGGGTGATGCATTAGATACGTGAGACAGTCGAGCGTTGGAAAAGAGGGGAGTCGATTTCGAGGTCCGAACCTCATTTTACGGCCGATTTACCGAGGGTGCGGGGGTGCGAAAAGGGGACGAAACGTGCCCGCGAATTGGTCTGATTTGGTAGAACTTGGCCGGGGGCCTCCTCACGGCGCAAGTGCTGTTTTCCGCTCGAAGAAATGGCAAAAATAATGCGGGAGGCCCTGCTCCCATTTTTCCGCCAGAAAAGGTCAAAATCAGTGAGGCACACCGATTGTGGCCAAATTTCGCGTTTCGGGGGCGGCGTGGGATTTTGGGCAGGTGTGGTCGGTTTTGGTGGGCGTCAGTGGCAGGAGAAAACGGAATCCAATTCCGAGCTCCGAAACTCGTTTTACGGCCATCTTACCGGCAGCGAACGGGTGCCTAAACGGGTGGGCCCACTCGTCCGATTCAGGAAAAACCGGAGAAAGAAGTGGAAGGTAGGTGTGGATCTCAGTTTTTGGTCCAAGAATACGAAGAAACGGCGAGGACCGTGTGCTCACATTTTGGCCAAATGCTCGCCCGCGGCCAAGGCCAAGCCACGCAGCCACCCCGCGGCCAACGCCAAGGCACAGGGCCACGCTCGAGCTCCCTATCCTTGCCTCGGGAGTGCGGCCGGAGTGTGTGTTGTGTGTGCGTGAGAGTGTGCGACCTGCCTTGGTCGCGAGCATGTGCTGCATTTCGAGCAAGGCACGGAGCCAGCCCTCAGCCAAGGCCAAGGCCGAGGCACGCAGCCACCCCGCGGCCAAGGCCAAGGACGTGTGCTGTCGCTCACGGATCTTGGCCAACTTTCGCGTTTCCGGGGTGGTGCGGGATTTTGGGGTGATGCATTAGATACGTGCGACAGTCGAGCGTCGGAAAAGAGGGGAGTCGATTTCGAGGTCCGAACCTCATTTTACGGCCGATTTACCGAGGGTACGGGGGTGTGAAAAGGGGACGAAACGTGCCCGCGAATTGGTCCGATTGTGGTAGAACTGGGCTGGGGGCCTCCTCACGGCGCAAGTACTGTTTTCCGCTAGAAGAAATGGCGAAAATAATGCGGGAGGCCCTGCGCCCATTTTTCCCCCGGAAAAGGCCAAAATCCGTGAGCTATAATTTATGGTTTCCGCTGGCGCAAATTCCACCACCTCAATTTGCAATTTAAGGTGAGAAAGAATTCCCCATTGGTAACAAATAGTTATCCATTAAGCGGGGGAAATACTATAAAAAAGCAGAAAGTTTATCTTTCGACTCTTGCAAGAACGGACTAACAAGGTCAGCTACCCCAACAATCTTCATAATTAAATACCGTTACTGTATAAGGTCTATCTCGTTATGAAAGACCTATTACTAGAAAATTCATGGGTAGAGCGGAAGAGTGGTAACTGTACAAGTTACCAATAGAATTGATTAAATGAAGGAAGTGGCTCCGGTGTATAGAGAGGGCCTCACCGTTTAAGAAGTAATCATAGAGACGACGGAACCCACAATATCTTTATCTATTTACTACTTTCGATTTTTTTATTTTTTCTTTCCAATGCCCCGACAAAAGGTGGATCTCAGATTTTGGTCCAAGAATATGAAGAAACGTGGAATCACTCATGGATCTTGGCCAACTTTCGGCGTTTCGGGCCATGGCACCCAGCCAGCTCAGGGTGTGGGATTTTGGGGTGATGCATTAGATAGTGCCATGACAGCCACCCCGCCGGAAAAGAGGGGAGTCGATTTGGATCTTGGTCCAAACCTCGTTTTTTGGGGTGATTTACCGAGGTGCGGGGGTGCGAAAAGGGGAGTCGATCCAACCTCGTTTACGCCCTTAGAACTGGGCCAGGGGCCTCCTCACGGCGTAAGTACTGCTTTCCGCTTGAAGAAATGGCAAAAATAATGCGGGAGGCCCTGCGCCCATTTTTCCGCCAGAAAAGGCCAAAATCCGTGAGCTATAGCACAAGGATTGTGGCCAAATTTCGCGTTTCGGGGGCGGCGTGGGATTTTCAGCTGGCTTCATCGGGTTTGGTGGGAGTCGGTGGTGGGAGAAAACGGAATCCAATTCCGAGCTCCGAAACTCGTTTTACGGCCATCTTACCGGCAGCGAACGGGTGCCCAAACGGGTGGGCCCACTCGTCAGATTCAGGCAAAAACGGAGAAAGAAGTGGAAGGTAGGTGTGGATCTCAGTTTTTGGACCAAGAATACGAAGAAACGGCGAGGACCGTGTGCTCACATTTTGGCCAAATGCTCGCCCGCGGCCAAGGCCAAGCCATGCAGCCACCTCGCGGCCAACGCCAAGGCACAGGGCCACGCTCGAGCTCCCTATCCTTGCCTCGTGAGCGCGGCCGGATTGTGTGTTGTGTGTGCGTGAGAGTATGCGACCTGCCTTGGCCGCGAGCATATGCTGCATTTCGAGAAAGGCACGTAGCCAGCCCATGGCCAAGGCCAAGGACGAGGCACGCAGCCACCCCGTGGCCAAGGCCTAGGCACGCGTCCACCCCGCGGCCAAGGCCATGGCACCCAGCCAGGCCGCGGCCAAGGCCTAGGCACGCAGCCAGGCCGCGGCCAAGGCCTTGGCACACAGCCGCCCGGTGGCCAAGGCCAAGGCCATGGCACCCAGCCACCCCGCAGCCAAGGCCTAAGCACGCATCCACCCCGCGGCCAAGGCTAAGGCCTTGTGCTGTCGCTCACGGATCTTGGCCAACTTTTGCGTTTCCGGGGCGGTGCGGGATTTTGGGGTGATGAATTAGATACGTGCGACAGTCGAACGTCGGAAAACAGGGGAGTCGATTTCGAGGTCCGAACCTCGTTTTACGGCCGATTTACCGAGGGTGCGGGGTTGCGAAAAGGGGACGAAACGTGCCCTTGAATTGGTCTGATTGTGGTAGAACTGGGCCGGGGGCCTCCTTACTGCGCAAGTACTGCTTTCCGCTCGAAGAGATTGCAAAAATAATGTGGGAGGCCAAAATCTGCACACGGATTGTCCAAATTTCACATTTCGGGGCGCGTGGGATTTTGGGCTGGCGTCGTCGGGTTTGGTGGGAGTCGGTGCCGGGAGAAAACGAGTTTCGGAGCTCGGAATTGGATTCCATTTTCTCCCGGCACCGACTCCCACCAAACCCGACGACGCCGGCCCAAAATCCCACGCCGCCCCCGAAACGCGAAATTTGGCCACAATCCGTGTGCTATAGCTCACGGATTTTGGCCTTTTCTGGCGGAAAAATGGGCGCAGGGCCTCCCGCATTATTTTCGCCATTTCTTCGAGCGGAAAACAGTACTTGCACCGTGAGGAGGCCCCCGGCCCAGTTCTACCACAATCGGACCAATTCGCGGGCATGTTTTGTCCCCTTTTCGCACCCCCGCACCCTTGGTAAATCGGCCGTAAAACGAGGTTCAGACCTCGAAGTCGACTCCCCTCTTTTCCAACGCTCGACTGTCGCACGTATCTAATGCATCACCCCAAAATCACGCACCGCCCCGGAAACGCGAAAGTTGGCCAAGATCCGTGAGCGACAGCACACGGCCTTGGCCTTGGCCGCGGGGTGGCTGCGTGCCATGGCCTTAACCTTGGCCGCGGGGTGGCTGGGTGCCATGGCCTTGGCCTTGGCCACCGGGTGGCTGTGTGCCAAGGCCTTGGCCACGGGCTGGCTAGGTGCCATGGCCTTGGCCACGGGCTGGCTAGGTGCCATGGCCTTGGCCGCGGGTGGACGCGTGCCTTGGCCTTGGCCACGGGTGGCTGCGTGCCTCGGCCTTGGCCTTGGCCGCGGCTGGCTCCGTGCCTTGCTCGAAATGCAGCACATGCTCGTGACCAAGGCAGGTCGCACACTGTCATGCACACACAGCACACACTCCGGCCGCGCTCCCGATGCAAGGATAGAGAGCTCGAGCGTGGCCGTGTGCCTTGGCGTTTGCCGCGGGATGGCTGCGTGGCTTGGCCTTGGCCGCGGGCGAGCATTTGGCCAAAATGTGAGCACACGGTCCTCGCCGTTTCTTCGTATTCTTGGACCAAAACTGAGATCCACACCTACCTTCCACTTCTTTCTCCGGTTTTGCCTGAATCGGACGAGTTGGCCCACCTGCTTGGGCACCCGTTCGCTGCCGGTTAGATGGCCGTAAAACGAGTTTCGGAGCTCGGAATTGGGTTCCGTTTTCTCCCGCCACCGACTCCCACCAAACCCGACCACGCCAGCCCAAAATCCCACGCCGCACCCGAAACGCGAATTTGGCCACAATCCGTGTGCTATAGCTCACGGATTTTGGCCTTTTCTGGGGAAAATGGGCGCAGGGCCTCCCGTATTATTTTTGACATTTCTTTGAGCGGAAAACCAGTGCTTCCGCCGTGAGGAGGCCCCTGGCCCAGTTCTACCACAATCGGACCAATTGAGGGCACGTTTCACCCCCTTTTCGCACCCCCGCACACTTGGTAAATCGGCCGTAAAACGAGGTTCGGACCTCCAAATCGACTCCCCTCTTTTCCAACGCTCGGCTGTCGCACGTATCTAATGCATCACCCCAAAATCCCGCACTGCCCCGGAAACGCAAAAGTTGGCCAAGATCCGTGAGTTACAGCACACGTCCTTGGCCTTGGCCGCGGGGTGGCTGCGTGCCATGGCCTTGGTCTTGGCCGCGGGGTGGCTGCGTGCCATGGCCTTGGCCTTGTCCTCGGGGTGGCTGCATGCCAAGGCCTTGGCCGCGGGCTGGCTGCGTGCCTAGGCCTTGGCCGCGGGCTGGCTGGGTGCCATGGCCTTGGCCGCGGGGTGGACGCGTGCCTTGGCCTTGGCTGCGGGGTGGACGCGTGCCTTGGCCTTGGCCACGGGGTGGCTGCGTGCCTCGGCCTTGGCCTTGGCCGCGGGCTGGCTACGTGCCTTTCCCGAAATGCAGCATATTGTCACGGGCCGCTCAAATCTCCCACAATTGGAGGCTAAACAGCCGCACTCTAGAATTCTCTATAAGGTAAATAGGGAGCTAGAACTCTCTAGAAGCCTTTAGATATTTAGGGGTGGCTGTGGGCAAGTTGGCAACTTGCTAGCTAGTTCTAGAGCCTTCCATCCAACTTTATAAATAGCTTATTTTGGATAAAAACTGAGATCCACATTTTCCAGCACACACAAGCTCTTTCTCCGGTTTTGCCTGAAGCTCGGACTTGTAATTACTCTTTGGGGCAATAAAGCTCTAAATGGCCACAAACGAGTTCTTCTTTTTAGCTTTTAATTGGATTTTGGGCTATTCCGAGAAGTGTTCAAGGGAGTCGGTGGCGGAGAAAACGGAATCCAATTCCAAGCTCTGCGCAAACTCATTTTACAGCCATTTTGCCGCAAGAAGGGGTGCCCAAACTCTGGGCCAACTCATCGGATTCAGGTAAAACCGGAGAAAGAAGTGGAAGGTAGGTGTGGATCTCAGCTTTTGGTCCAAGAATACGGCTAATGGTGAGGGCCGTGTGCTCACATTTTGGCCAAATGTGAGCACCAAGGCCAAGGCCGCACGCGGCCACCCCGCTTCGTATTCTTGGACCAAAAGGCTGAGATCCACACCTACCTTCCACTTCTCCTTTTTGCCCCGAATCGGAGCACGGCCCAAGTGTGTTGTGGTGCACCCGTGTGCGACGTGCCTTGGTCAAGATGCGAGCCTGTGCTGCATTTCGAGCAAGGCACGCAGCCAGCCCCGGACAAGGCTTAGGTACACGCAGCCACCCCATGGCCAAGGCCAAGGCCATGGCACCCAGCCAGCCCGCGGACAAGGCTTAGGTATGCAGCCACCCCGCGGCCAAGGCGAAGGCCATGGCACGCAGCCACCCCGCGGCCAAGGCCTAGGCACGTAGCCACCCCGTGGCCAAGGCCAAGCCCATGGCACCCAGCCACGCCGCGGCCAAGGCCAAGGCACGCAGCCACCCCGCGGCCAAGCCCAAGGCCATGGCACCCAGCCACCCCGCGGCCAAGGCCTAGGCACGCAGCCACCACGTGGTCAAGGCCAAGGCCATGGCACCCAGCCACCCCTTCGCCAAGGCCAAGGCACGCGGCCACCCCGCGGCTAAGGCCAAGGCACAGGGCCACGCTCGAGCTCCCTATCCTTGCCCCAGGAGCGCGGTCCAAGTGTGTGTTGTGTGTGTGCGAGAGTGGGCGATGTCCCTCGGTCGTGAGCATGTGCTGCATTTCGAGCAAGGCACGCAGCCACCCCACGGCCAAAGCCAAGGCCATGGCACCCAGGCACTCCGCGGCCAAGGCCTAGGCACGCAGCCACCCCGCGGCCAAGGCCTAGGCACGCAGCCACCCCGCGGCCATGGACTACGCACGCAGCCACCCCGCGGCCAAGGCAATGAGCTACTTGGCCAACTTTCGCATTTTTCCGCCCGAAAAGGCCAAAATCCGTGAGCTATAGCACACGGATTGCGCCAAATTCGCGTTCGGGGCGGCGTGGGATTTTTAGCTGGCGTGGTCGGGTTTGGTGGGAGTTGGTGGCGGGAGAAAAGGGAATCCAATTCCGAGCTCCAAAACTCGTTTTACGGCCATTTTACCGCCACAGAACGGGTGCCCAAACGGGTGGGCCAACTCGTCCGATTCAGGCAAAACCGGAGAAAGAAGTGGAAGGTAGGTGTGGATCTCAGTTTTTGGTCCAAGAATACGAAGTAACGGCGAAAACCGTGTGCCCACATTTTGGCCAAATGCTCGCCCGCGGCCACCCCGCGGCCAAGGCCAAGGCATAGGGCCACGCTCAAGCTCTCTATCCTTGCACCGGGAGCGCGGCCGAAGTGTGTATTGTGTGTGCGCGAGAGTGTACGACGTGCCTTGGTCCCGAGAATGTGCTGCATTTCAAGCATGGCACGCAGCCAGCCTGAGTCCAAGACCAAGGCATGGAGCCACCCCGCGGCCAAGGCCAAGGCCATGGCACCCAGCCACCCCGCGGCCAAGGCCTAGGCACGCAGCCACCCCTAGGCCAAGGCCATGTGCTGTAGCTCACGGATCTTGGCCAACTTTCGCGTTTCCGGGGCGGGGCAGGATTTTGGGGTGATGCATTAGATATGTGCGACAGTCGAACGTCGGAGAAGACGGGAGTCGATTCCGAGGTCCGAACCTCGTTTTAAGTCTGAATTTAACAAACGTTCGGGGTTGCGAAAGGGGACGAAACGTGCCCGGAATTGGTCCGGATTGTTGTAGAACTGGGCCGGGGCCTCCTCACGGTGCTAGTGCTGTTTTCCTCTCGAAGAAATGGCGAAAATAATGCGGGAGGCCCTGCGCCCATTTTTCCGCCGAAAAGGCAAAATCCGTGAGCTATATCACACAGGATTGCGGCCAAATTTCCCGTTTCGGGGCGTGGGATTTTTGGCGGGCGTGATTGGGTTTGGTGGGAGTCGGTGGCTGGAGAAAACGGAATCCACCCTCGAGCTCCCAAACACGTTTTACGGACATTTTACCGCCAGAGAACGGGTGCCCAAACGGGTGGGCCAACTCGTCGGATTCAGGCAAAACTAGAGAAAGAAGTGGAAGGTAGGTGTGGATCTCAGTTTTTGGGCCAAGAATACGAAGCAACGGCGAGGACCGTGCGCTCACATTTTGGCCAAATGCTCGCCCACGGCCAAGGCCAAGTCCAAGGCACGAGGCCACCCCGCGGCGAAGGCCAAGGCACAAGGCCACGCTCGAGCTCCCTATCCTTGCCCCGGGAGCGCGGCCGAAGTGTGTATTGTGTGTGCGCGAGAGTGTGCGACGTGCCTTGGTCCCGAGAATGTGCTGCATTTCGAGCATGGCAGGCAGCCAACCCGAGACCGAGGCCAAGGCCAAGGCACGCAGCCACCCCTAGGCCAAGGCCGTGTGCTGTAGCTCACGGATCTTGGCCAACTTTCGTGTTTCCGGGGCGGGGCAGGATTTTGGGGTGATGCATTAGATATGTGCGACAGTCGAACGTCGGAGAAGACGGGAGTCGTTTCCGAGGTCCGAACCTTGTTTTACGTCTAATTTAACGAACGTACGGGGTTGCGAAAAGGGAACGAAATGTGCCCGGGAATTGGTCCGGTTGTGGTAGAACAGAGCCGGGGGCCTCCTCACGGTGCTAGTACTTTTTTCCTCTTGAAGAAATGGTGAAAATAATGCGGGAGGCCATGCGCCCATTTTTCCGCCCGAAAAGGCCAGAATCCGTGAGCACGGTCCAAGTGTGTGTTGTGTGTGTGCGAGAGTGTGTGACGTGCCTTGGTCGCAAGCATGTGCTGCATTTCGAGCAAGGCTCGCAGCCACCCCGCGGCCAAGGCCAAGGCCGAGGCACGCAGCCACCCCGTGGCCAAGGCGAAGGCACGTGTCCACCCCGCGGCCAAGCCCATGGCACCCACCCAGCCCACGGCCAAGGCCATGGTAACCAGCCAGCCCGCGGCCAAGGCCTAGGCACGCAGCCACCCCGTGGCCAAGGCCAAGGCCGTGTGCTGTCGCTCACGGATCTTGGCCAACTTTCGCAGTTCCGGGGCGGTGCGGGATTTTGGTGTGATGCATTAGATACGTGCGACAGTCGAGCGTTGGAAAAGAGGGGAGTCGATTTCGAGGTTCGAACCTCGTTTTACGGCCGATTTACCGAGGGTTCGGGGGTGCGAAAAGGAGACGAAATGTGCCCGCGAATTGGTCCGATTGTGGTAGAACTGGGCCGGGGGCCTCCTCACGGCGCAAGTACTGTTTTCCACTCGAAGAAATGGCGAAAATAATGCGGGAGGCCCTGCGCCCATTTGTCCCCCGGAAAAGGCCAAAATCCGTGAGCTCTAGCACACGGATTGTGGCCAAATTTCGCGTTTCGGGGGCGGCGTGGGATTTTTGGCTGGCGTCGTCGGGTTTGGTGGGAGTCGGTGGCGGGAGAAAACGGAATCCAATTCCGAGCTCCGAAACTCGTTTTCTCCCGCCACCGACTCCCACCAAACCCGACGACGCCAGCCCAAAATCCCACGCCGCCCCCGAAAAGTGAAATTTGGCCACAATCCGTGTGCTATAGCTCGCGGATTTTGGCCTTTTCTGGCGGAAAAATGGGCGCAGGGCCTCCGGCATTATTTTTACCATCTCTTCGAGCGGAAAGCAGTACTTGTGCAGTGAGGAAGCCCCCGGCTCAGTTCTACCACAATCAGACCAATTCGAGGGCACGTTTCGTCCCCTTTTCGCAACCCCGCACCCTCGGTAAATCGGACGTAAAACGAGGTTCGGACCTCGAAATTGACTCCCCTGTTTTCCGACGTTCGACTGTCGCACGTATCTAATGCATCACCCCCAAAATCCCGCACCGCCCCGGAAACGCAAAAGTTGGCCAAGATCCGTGAGCGACAGCACACGGCCTTGGCCTTGGCCTTGGCCTTGGCCGCTGGGTGGATGCGTGCCTAGGCCTTGGCTGCGGGGTGGCTGGGTGCCATGGCCTTGGCCTTGGCCACCGGGTGGCTGTGTGCCAAGGACTTGGCCACGGGGTGGCTGCGTGCCTCGGCCTTCGCCGCGGGTTAGCTGGGTGCAATGGCCTTGGCCTTGGCCACCGGGTGGCTGTGTGCCAAGGCCTTGGCCGCGGCGTGGCAGCGTGCCTAGGCCTTGGCCGCGGCTGGCTGGGTGCCATGACCTTGGCCGCGGGGTGGACGCATGCCTAGGCCTTGGCCACGGGGTGGCTGCGTGCCCCGGCCTTGGCCTTGGCCGCGGGTTGGCTACGTGCCTTTCTCGAAATGCAGCATATGCTCGCGACCAAGGCAGGTCGCACACTCTCACGCACACACAACACACACTCGGGCTGCGCTCCCGAGGCAAGGATAGGGAGCTCGAGCGTGGCCCTGTGCCTTGGCGTTGGCCGCGGGGTGGCTGCATGGCTTGGCCTTGGCTGCGGGCGAGCATTTGGCCAAAATGTGAGCACACTGTCCTCGCCATTTCTTCGTATTCTTGGACCAAAAACTGAGATCCACACCTACCTTCCACTTCTTTCTCTGGCTTTGCCTGAATCGGATGAGTGGGCCCACCCGTTTGTGCACCCGTTCGCTGCCGGCAAGATGGCCGTAAAACGAGTTTCGGAGCACGGAAATGGATTCCGTTTTCTCCCGCCACCGACTCCCACCAAACCTGACGACGCCAGTCCAAACTCCCATGCCGCCCCCGAAACGCGAAATTTGGCCACAATCCGTGTGCTATAGCTCACGGATTTTGGCCTTTTCCCGGGGAAAAATGGGCACAGGGCCTCCCGCATTATTTTCGCCATGGCCTTGGCCTTGGCCACCGGGTGGCTGTGTGCCAAGGCCTTGGCCGCGGGGTGGCAGCGTGCCTAGGCCTTGGCCGCGGCTGACTGGATGCCATGACCTTGGCCGAGGGGTGGACGCGTGCCTAGGCCTTGGCCACGGGGTGGCTGCGTGCCCCGGCCTTGGCCTTGGCCGCGGGTTGGCTACGTGCCTTTCTCGAAATGCAGCATATGCTCGCGACCAAGGCAGGTCGCACACTCTCACGCACACACAACACACACTCCGGCCGTGCTCCCGACGCAAGGATAGGGAGCTCGAGCGTGCCCCTGTGCCTTGGCGTTGGCCGCGGGGTGGCTGCGTGGCTTGGCCTTGGCCGCGGGCGAGCATTTGGCCAAAATCTGAGCACACGGTCCTCGCTGTTTCTTCGTATTCTTGGACCAAAAACTGAGATCCAAACCTACCTTCCACTTCTTTCTCCGGTTTTGCCTGAATCGGACGAGTTGGCCCACGCGTTTGGGCACCCGTTCGCTGCCGGTAAGATGGCCGAAAAACGAGTTTCGGAGCTCGGAATTGGATTCCGTTTTCTCCCGCCACCGAATCCCACCAAACCCGACGACACCAGCCCAAAATCCCACGCCGCCCACGAAACGCAAAATCTGGCCACAATCCGTGTGCTATAGCTCACGGATTTTGGCCTTTTCTGGCGGAAAAATGGGCGCATGGCCTCCCGCATTATTTTTGCCATTTCTTCGAGCGGAAAGCAGTACTTGCACCGTGAGGAGGCCCCCGGCCCAGTTCTACCACAATCGGACCATTTCAAGGGCACGTTTCGTCCCCTTTTCGCACCCCCGCACCCTCGGGAAATCGGCCGTAAACCGAGGTTCGGACCTCGAAATCGACTCCCCTCTTTTCCGACGTTCGACTGTCGTACGTACCTAATGCATCACCCCAAAATCCCGCACCACCCCAGAAACGTGAAAGTTGGCCAAGATCTGTGAGCGACAGCACACGGCCTTGGCCTTGGCCGTGGGGTGGCTGCGTGCCTAGGCCTTGGCCGCGGGGTGGCTGGGTGCCATGGCCTTGGCCTTGGCCACCGGGTGGCTGTGTGCCAAGGCCTTGGCCGTGGGGTGGCTGCGTGCCTAGGTCTTGGCCGCGGGCTGGCTGGGTGCCATGTCCTTGGCCGCGGGGTGGACGCGTGCCTAGGCCTTGGCTACGGGGTGGCTGCGTGCCTCGGCCTTGGCCTTGGCCGCGGGCCGGCTACGTGCCTTTCTCGAAATACAGCATATGCTCGCGACCAAGGCAGGTCGCACACTCTTATGCACACACAACACACACTCCGGCCGCGCTCCCGAGGCAAGGATAGGGAGCTCGAGCGTGGCCCTGCGCCTTGGCGTTGGCCGCGGGGTGGCTGCATGGCTTGGCCTTGGCCGCGGGCGAGCATTTATCCAAAATGTGAACACACGGTCCTCGCCGTTTCCTCGTATTCTTGGACCAAAAACTGAGATCCACGACTACCTTCCACTTCTTTCTCCGGTTTTGCCTGAATCGGATGAGTGGGCCCACCCGTTTGGGCACCCGTTCGCTGCCGGTAAGATGGCCGTAAAACGAGTTTCGGAGCTCGGAATTGGATTCCGTTTTCTCCCGCCACCGACTCCCACCAAACCCAAACACGCCAACGCAAAATCCCACGCCGCCCCCGAAACGCGAAATTTGGCCATAATCCGTTTGCTATAGCTCACGGATTTTGGCCTTTTCCGGGGGAAAAATGGGCGCAGGGCCTCCCGCATTATTTTCGCCATTTCCTCAAGCGGAAATCAGTACTTGCGCCGTGAGGAGGCCCGCGCCCCAGTTCTACCACAATCGGACCAATTCGCGGGCACGTTTCGTTCCCTTTTCGCACCCTCGCACCCTCGGTAAATCGGCCGTAAAACGAGGTTCGGACCTCGAAATCGACTCCCCTTTTTTCCAACGCTCGACTGTCGCACGTATCTAATGCATCACCCCAAAATCCCGTACCGCCCCGGAAACGCGAAAGTTGGCCAAGATCCGTGAGCTACAGCACACGGCCTTAGCCTTGGCCGCGGGGTGGCTGCGTGCCACGGCCTTGGCGTTGGCCGCATGCGAAGGCCTTGGCCGAGGGCTGGCTGCGTGCCTAGGCCTTGGCCGCGGGCTGGCTGGGTGCCATGGCCTTGGCCGCGGGCTGGCTGGGTGCCATGGCCTTGGCCGCGGGCTGGCTGCGTGAGGAGGCCCCCGGCCCAGCTCTGCCATAATCGGAACAATTCGCGGGAACGTTTCGTCCCCTTTTCGCACCCCGCAGGTTTGGTTAATCGGCCGTAAAACGGGGTTCGGACCGCCGAATCGACTCCCGTCTTTTCCGATGTTTGACTGTCGCACGTATCTAATGCATAACCCCAAAATCCCGCACCGCCCTTAAAACAAGAAAGTTGGCCCAGATCCGTGAGCTACAACGCATGGTCTTTGGCCATTTTCGCCCAAAAAATGGGGCCCGGAGCATCCGCGCTGTTTGAACAACTTTTCAGTCCCGTAAGATAACTTCAGTCGAAATACGTCACCTCCTAAAATTTCGGCCGAAACAAAGTCGGACAGACACTTGGGCCCCGCCCGGTTTCTGCATTGGCCGTGGATGCCGCGCGCGGGCGGGCTGCTTGCCTTGGCCCCGGCCGCGGGGTGGTTGGGTGCCTTGGCCTTGGCCGTGGGGTGGCTGCGTGCCTAGGCCTTCGCCGCGAGCTGGCTGGATGCCTTGGCCTTGGTCGCGGGGTGGCTGCGTGCCTAGGCGTTGGCCTTGGCTGCAGGGTTGGCTGCGTGCCTTGGCCTTGGCCGAAATGCAGCACATGCTTGCGGCCAATGCACAGAGCGGCGCTCTCAGGAAAAATAGCCACAAAACGAGTTTCGGAGCCCGGAATCGGCTTCCGCTCTCTCCCGCGGTGAACCCCCACCAATACCGACAACACCAGCCTAAAATCCCACGCCGCCACGGAAACGCGAAATTTGGCCGCAATCCGTGTGCTATAGCTGACGAATTTTGGCCTTTTCTGGCGGAAAAATGGGCGCAGGGCCTCCCGCATTATTTTTGCCATTTCTTCGAGCGGAAAGCAGTACTTGCGCCGTGAGGAGGCCCCCGGCCCAGTTCTACCACAATCGGACCAATTCGAGGGCACGTTTCGTCCCCTTTTCGCACCCCCGCACCCCCGGTAAATCGGCCGTAAAACGAGGTTCGGACCTCGAAATCGACTCCCCTCTTTTCCGACGTTCGACTGTCGCACGTATCTAATGCATCACCCCAAAATCCCGCACCGCCCCGGAAACGCGAAAGTTGGCCAAGATCCGTGAGCGACAGCACACGGCCTTGGCCTTGGCCGCTGGGTTGCTGCGGGCCATGGCCTTGGCCTTGCCCTCGGTGTGGCTGCGTGCCACGGCCTTGGCCTTGGCCACCGGGTGGCTGTGTGCCAAGGCCTTGGCCGCGGGGTGGCTGCGTGCCATGGCCTTGGCCGCGGGCTGGGTGGGTGCCATGGCCTTGGCCGCGGGGTGGCTCCGTGCCTTGGCCTTGGCCGCGGGCTGGCTCCGTGCCTTGCGCGAAATGCAGCACATGCTCGCGACCAAGGCAGGTCGCACACTCTCACGCACACACAACACACACTCCAGCCGCACTCCCGAGGCAAGGATAGGGAGCTCGAGCGTGGCCCTGTGCCTTGGCGTTGGCCGCGGGGAGGTTGCGTGGCTTGGCCTTAGCCGTTTCTTCGTATTCTTGGACCAAAAACTGAGATCCACACCTACCTTCCACTTCTTTCTCCGGTTTTGCCTGAATCGGACGAGTGGGCCCACCCGTTTGGGCACCCGTTCGCTGCCGGTAAGATGGCCGTAAAACGAGTTTCGGAGCTCGGAATTGGATTCCATTTTCTCCCGCCACCGACTCCAACCAAACCCGACGACGCCAGCCAAAAATCCCACGTGGCCGCCGAAACGGGAAATTTGGCCACAATCCGTGTGCTATAGCTCACGGATTTTGGCCTAATCTGGCGGAAAAATGGGCGCTGGGCCTCCCGCCTTATTTTCGCCATTTCTTCGAGCGGAAAGCAGTACTTGCGCCGTGAGGAGGCCCCCGGCCCAGTTCTACCACAATCGGACCAATTCGAGGGCACGTTTCGTCCCCTTTTCGCACCCCCGCACCCTCGGTAAATCGACCGTAAAACGAGGTTCGGACCTCGAAATCGACTCCCCTCTTTTCCAACGCTCGACTGTCGCACGTATCTAATGCATCACCCCAAAATGCCGCACCGCGCCGGAAACGCGAAAGTTGGCCAAGATCCGTGAGCTACAACACACGGCCTTGGCCTTGGCCGCGGGTTGGCTGCGTGCCATGGCCTTGGCCTTGGCCACGGGGTGGCTGGGTGCCATGGCCTTGGTCGCGGGGTGGACGCGTGCCTCGGCCTTGGCCAGTGGGTGGCTGTGTGCCTCGGCCTTGGCCTTGGCCGCGGGCTGGCTCCGTGACTTGCTCGAAATACAGCACATGCTCGCGACCAAGGCAGGTCACACACTCTCACGCACATACAACACACACTCCGGCCTCGCTCCCGAGGCAAGGATTGGTAGCTCGAGCGTGGCCCTGTGCCTTGGCGTTGGCCGTGGGGTGGCTGCGTGGCTTGGCCTTGGCCGCGGGCGAGCATTTGGCCAAAATGTGAGCACACGGTCCTTGCCGTTTCTTCGTATTCTTGGACCAAAAACTGAGATCCACACCTACCTTCCACTTCTTTCTACGGTT
Source organism: Luvunga scandens (assembly GCA_030449905.1). Classification (NCBI taxonomy): domain Eukaryota; kingdom Viridiplantae; phylum Streptophyta; class Magnoliopsida; order Sapindales; family Rutaceae; genus Luvunga; species Luvunga scandens. Next base: position 38,441 of record JASUUG010000878.1, on the reverse strand, counting down.
TTGCCTGAATCGGACGAGTTGGCCCACCCGTTTGGGCACCCGTTCGCTACCGGTAAGATCGCCGTAAAACGAGTTTCGGAGCTTGGAATTGGATTCCGTTTTCTCCCGCCACCAACTCCCACCAAACCCGACCACGCCAGCCCAAAATCCCATGCCGCCCAAGAAACACGAAATTTGGCCACAATCCGTGTGCTATAGCTCACAGATTTTGGCCTTTTCTGGCGGAAAAATGGGCGCAGGGCCTCCCGCATTATTTTTGCCATTTCTTCGAGCGGAAAGCAGTACTTGCGCAATCGGACCAATTCAAGGGCACTTGCGCAATCGGACCATTATTTTCGCCATTTCTTCGAGAAGAAAACTGTACTAGCACCGTGAGGAGGCCCCCGGCCCAGTTCTACCACAACTGGACCAATACGCGGGAACGTTTCGTCCCCTTTTCGCACCCCCGCACGTTCGGTAAATCGGCCGTAAAACGAGGTTTGGACCTCGGAATCGACTCCCGTCTTCTCCGACGTTCGACTGTCGCAAGTATCTAATGCATCACCCCACAATCCCACCCCGCCCCGGAAACGCGAAAGTTGGCCAAGATCCGTGAGCTACAGCACACGGCCGTGGCAGCGGGGTGGCAGCGTGCCTAGGCCTTGGCCGCGGGGGGGCTTGGTGCCATGGCCTTGGCTTTGGCCGCGGGGTGGCTGCGTGCCTTGGCTTTGGCCGCGGGCTGGCTGCGTGCCTAGCTCGAAATGCAGCACATGCTCGCGACCAAGGCACGTCGCACACTCTCACACACACACAACACACACTTGGACCGCGCTCCCGGGGCATGGATAGGGAGCTCGAGCGTGGCCCTCTGCCTTGGCCTTGGCTGCGGGGTGGCCGCGTGCCTTGGCCTTGGCCTTGGCCGCGGACAAGCATTTTGCCAAAATGTGAGCACACGGTCCTTGCCGTTTCTTCGTATTCTTGGACCAAAAACTGAGATCCACACCTACCTTCCACCTCTTACTCCAGTATTGCCTGAATCGGACGAGTGGGCCCACCCGTTTGGGCACCCGTTCGCTGCCGGTAAGATGGCCGTAAAACGAGTTTCGGAGCTCGGAATTGGATTCCGTTTTCTCCCACCATCGACTCCCACCAAACCCGACCACGCCAGCCCAAAATCCCACGCCGCCCCCGAAACGCGAAATTTGGCCACAATCCGTGTGCTATAGCTCACGGATTTTGGCCTTTTCCGGGGGAAAAATGGGGCTAGTACAGTTTTCTTCTCGAAGAAATGGCGAAAATAATGCGGGAGGCCCTGCGCCCATTTTTCTGCCCGAAAAGGCCAAAATCCGTGAGCTATAGCACACGGATTGCGGCCAAATTTCGCGTTTCGGAGGCGGCATGGGATTTTTCGCGGGCGTGATCGGGTTTTGTGGGAGTCGGTGGTGGGAGAAAACGGAATCCAATTCCGAGCTCCCAAACTCGTTTTACGGCCATTTTACCGCCAGAGAACGGGTACCCAAACGGGTGGGCCAACTCGTCGGATTCAGGCAAAACCAGAGAAAGAAGTGGAAGGTAGGTGTGGATCTCAGTTTTTGGGCCAAGAATACGAAGCAACGGTGAGGACCGTGCGCTCACATTTTGGCCAAATGCTCGCCCGCGGCCAAGGCACGAGGCTACCCCGTGGCCAAGGCCAAGGCACAAGGCCACGCTCGAGCTCCCTATCCTTGCCTCGGGAGCGCGGCCCAAGTGTGTGTTGTGTGTCCGCGAGAGCTTGCAACGTGCCTTGGTCGCGAGCATGTGCTGCATTTCGAGCAAGACACTTAGCCAGCACGCGGCCAAGGCCAAGGCTCGCAGCCACCACGCGGCCAAGGCCTAGGCGCGCAGCCACCCCGCGGCCAAGGCCAAGGCCATGGCACCCAGCCACCTTGCGGCCAAGGCCAAGGCATGCAGCCACCCCGTGGCGAAGGCCAAGGCACGAAGCCACCCTGTGGCCAAGGCCAAGGCCATGGCACCCAGCCACGCCGCTGCCAAGGCCTAGACACGCAGCCACCCCGCGGCCAAGGCCGTGTGCTGTAGCTCACGGATCTTGGCCAACTTTCGCGTTTCCGGGGCGGTGCGTGATTTTGGGGTGATGCATTAGATACGTGCGACAGTCGAACGTCGCAGAAGACGGGAGTCAATTCCGAGGTCCGAACCTCATTTTACGACCGATTTACGGAACGTGCGGTGGTGCGAAAAGGGGATGAACGTGCGGGGCGGCGTGGGATTTTTGGCGGGCGTGATCGGGTTTGGTGGGAGTCAGTGGTGGGAGAAAACGGAATCCAATTCCGAGCTCCCAAACTCGTTTTACGGCCATCTTACCGCCAGAGAACGGGTACCCAAACGGGTGGGCCAACTTGTCGGATTCAGGCAAAACCAGGGAAAGAAGTGGAAGGTAGGTGTGGATCTCAGTTTTTGGTCCAAGAAAAAGAAGCAACGGCAAGGACCGTGTGCTCACATTTTGGCCAAATGCTCGCCCGCGGCCAAGGCCAAGGCCAAGGCACGCGGCCACCCCGCGGGCAAGGCCAAGGCACGCGGCCACCCCGCGGGCAAGGCCAAGGCACAGGGCCACGCTCGGGCTCCCTATCCTTGCCCCGGGAGTGCGGCCCAAGTGTGTGTTGTGTGTGCGCGAGAGTGTGCGACGTGCCTCGGTCGCAAGCATGTGCTGCATTTCGAGCAAGGCACGCAGCCAGCCCGCGGCCAAGGCCAAGGCCATGGCACCCAGCCACCCCGCGGCCAAGGCCTAGGCACGCAGCCACCCCGCGGCCAAGGCCAAGGCCATGGCACCCAGCCACCTAGCCACCCAGCGGCCAAGGCCAAGCCACGCAGCCACCCCGTGGCCAAGGCCAAGGCACGCAGCCACCCCGTGGCCAAGGCCAAGGCCATGGCACCCAGCCACGCCGCTGCCAAGGCCTAGGCACGCAGCCACCCCGCAGCCAAGGCCGTGTGCTGTAGCTCACGGATCTTGGCCAACTTTCGCGTTTTCGGGGCGGGGCGGGATTTTGGGGTGATGCATTAGATACGTGCGACAGTCGAACGTCGGAGAAGACGGGAGTCGATTCCGAGGTCCGAATGTCGTTTTACGTCTGATTTAGCGAACGTGCGGGGGTGCTAAAAGGGGACGAAACGTGCCCGCGAATTGATCTGGTTGTGGTAGAACTGGGCCAGGGGCCTCCGCACGGTGCTAGTACTGTTTTCCTCTTGAAGAAATGGCAAAAAAAATGCGGGAGGCCCCGCACCCATTTTTCCGCCCGAAAAGGCCAAAATCCATGAGCTATAGCACACGGATTGCGGCCAAATTTCGCGTTTCGGGGGCGGCGTGGGATTTTTTGCTGGCGTGGTCGGGTTTGGTGGGAGTCGGTGACAGGAGAAAAGGGAATCCAATTCCGCGCTCCGAAACTCGTTTTACGGCCATTTTACCGCCATAGAACGGGTGCCCAAACGGGTGGGCCAACTCGTCCGATTCAGGCAAAACTGGAGAAAGAAGTGGAAGGTAGGTGTGGATCTCAGTTTTTGGTCCAAGAATACGAAGCAACGGCGAGGACCGTGTGCTCACATTTTGGCCAAATGCTCGCCCGTGGCCAAGGCCAAGGCCAAGGCACGCGGCCACCCCGCGGCAAAGGCCAAGGCACAGGGCCATGCTCGAGCTCCCTATCCTTGCCCCAGGAGCGCGGCCCAAATTTGTGTTGTGTGTGCGCGAGGGTGTACAACGTGCCTTGGTCGCGAGCACGTGCTGCATTTCGAGCAAGGCACGCAGCCAGCCCGCGGCCAAAGTCAAGGCACACAGCCACCCCGCGGGAGTCAAAAGTGGTGGAAACAGCGCGGAAGCTCCGGGCCCCATTTTTCGGGCCAAAATGGCCAAAGTCCGTGTGGTGTAGCTCGCGGATCTGGTCCAACTTTCGTGCCGCGGCCATTGCCCAGGTATGGTGCAGCCAACGCGCGCTCCCGAGGCAAGGATAGGGAGCTTGAGCGTGGCCCCGTGCCTTGGCCGTGAGCACCCATTTTGCCCCCCACTCCCAGCATGCCACGTGAGGCCAAAAACACCTCTTTTCGTGCTACGAAATATTTTTCTCTTTCTATTTAATAGTATTTCACATTTTTTTCTACCATCATGGAAAAAATCACACCGTAATTCAATATACTTTTTTTTTGGGGGGGTGAGAGTCAGCTCAAGGACTGGTGGTGTCTACTGCTGGTGGGTCCAAAATTGCTCTAATACCTCGATTGTCGATTGCATATATATCTTAATATGCAGCAGAAAATAATTTTTAAATTAAATGTGAAATATTCAGATATGTTGTTTTTGAAATTAATGTAATAATATTTGAAAAGAATATTCGAAGCTTTAGCTCTCGCTTGAACCCCTAACATGTAGGTCAAAAATGCAAATAAATTTTCAAGCCTACCATTGAGACAACTTAAAATATCAATATACAACTCGCAAATAAAAGTTATATTTGGATCTAAGATACAAATTAATTATAAATCAAATAATTAACGATTTCACATCACAATTGGACGTTTAAGTTGCTGCTTTCTGTGGTCAAATCCAAATTAAAATGTCTTATTGTTGAAAAAAGTTAGGGTTAAAAAATTCGTGCTACAAAAAATGTGTGAAAACATAAGAGAAACACAAAATTAAGGTTCGGGAAAGCCCCGCAAGAACCTACGAGAGGTCTTGCGCCCATTTTTCCGCACGAAAAGGCCAAATGCCGTGAGCTATAGCACACGGATTGTGGCCAAATTTAGTGTTTCTGGGGCGGCGTGGGATTTTTGGCTGGCGTGGTCGGGTTTGGTGGGAGTCGGTGGCGGGAGAAAACGGAATCCAATTCCGAGCACCGAAACTCATTTTACGGCCATTTTACCGCCAGAGAACGGGTGCCCAATCGGGTGGGCCAACTCGTCCGATTCAGGAAAAACCGGAGAAAGAAGTGGAAGGTAGGTGTGGATCTTAGTTTTTGGTCCAAGAATACGAAGCAACGGTGAGGACCGTGTCCTCACATTTTGGCCAAATGCTCACCGGTGGCCAAGGCACGCGGCCACCCCGCGGCCAAGGCCAAGGCACAGGGCCACGCTCGAGCACACTATCCTTGCCCCGGGAGCGCGGCCCAAGTGTGTGTTGTGTGTGCGCGAGAGTGTGCGACGTGCCTGGGTCGCGAGCATGTGCTGCATTTCGAGAAAGGCACGCAGCCAGCCAGCGGCCAAGGCAAGGCCGCAGCCACTCCGCGGCCAAGGGCAAAGCCATGGCACCCAGCCACCCCGCGGCCAAGTCCTAGGCACGCAGCCACTCCACGGCCAAGGCCAAGGGCATGGCACCCAGCCACCCCGCGGCCAAGGCCGTGTGCTGTAGCTCACGGATCTTGGCCAACTTTCGTATTTCCGGGGCGGTGCGGGATTTTGGGGTGATGCATTAGATACGTGCGACAGTCGAACGTCGGAGAAGACGGGAGTCGATTCCGAGGTCCAAACCTCGTTTTACGGCTGATTTACCGAACGTGCGGGGGTGCGAAAAGGGGACGAAACGTGCCAGCGAATTGGTCCGGTTGTGGTAGAACTGGGCCGGGGGCCTCCTCACAGTGCTAGTACTGTTTTCCGCTCGAAGAAATGGCGAAAATAATACGGGAGGCCCTGCGCCCATTTTTCCGCCCGACAAGGCCAAAATCCGTGAGCTACAGCAAACAGATTGCGGCTAAATTTCGTGTTTTGGGGGCGGCGTGGGATTTTTGGCATGCGTGGTCGGGTTTGGTGGGAGTCGGTGGTGGGAGAAAACGGAATCCAATTCCGAGCTCCGAAAATCGTTTAACGGCCATTTTACCGCCAGAGAACGGGTGGGCCAACTTGTCCGATTCAGGGAAAACCGGAGAAAGAAGTGGAAGGTAGGTGTGGATCTCAGTTTTTGGTCCAAGAATACGAAGCAACGGCGAGGACCGTGTGCTCACTTTTTGGCCAAATGCTCGCCCGCGGCCAAGGCACGCGGCCACCCCGCGGCCAAGGCCAAGGCACAGGGCCACGCTCGAGCTCCCTATCCTTGCCCCGGGAGCGCGGCCCAAGTTTGTGTTGTGTGTGCGCAAGAGTGTGTGACGTGCCTTGGTCGCGAGCATGTGCTGCATTTCGAGCAAGGCACGCAGCCAGCCCGCGGCCAAAGCCAAGGCACGCAGCCACCCCGCGGCCAAGGCCAAGGCCATGGCACCCAGCCACCCCGCGGACAAGGCCTAGGCACGAAGCCACCCCGCGGCAAAGGCCAAGGCCATGGCACCCAGCCACCCCGCAGCCAAGGCCTTGGCACGCAGCCACCCCGTGGCGAATGCCAAGGAACGCAGCCACCCCGTGGCCAACGCCAAGGCCATGGCACCCAGCCACCCCGCGGCCAAGGCCATGGCACCCAGCCACCCCGCGGCCAAGGCCTAGGGACGAAGCCACCCCGCAGCCAAGGCCGTGTGCTGTAGCTCACGGATCTTGGCCAACTTTCGCGTTTCCGGGGCGGGGCGGGATTTTGGGGTGATGCATTAGATACGTGCAACAGTCGAACGTCGGAGAAGACGGGAGTCAATTCTGAGGTCCGAACCTCGTTTTACGTCTGATTTAACGAACGTGCGGGGGTGCGAAAAGGGGATGAAACGTGCCCACGAATTGGTCCGGTTGTGGTAGAACTGGGCCGGGGGCCTCCTCACGGTGGTAGTACTGTTTTCTTCTCGAAGAAATGGCGAAAATAATGTGGGAGGCCCTGCGCCCATTTTCCCGCCCGAAAAGGCCAAAATCGGTGTGCTATAGCACACGGATTGCGGTCAAATTTCGCGTTTTGGAAGCGGCGTGGGATTTTTGGCTGGCGTGGTCGGGTTTGGTGGGAGTCGGTGGCGGGAGAAAACGGAATCCAATTCCGAGCTCCCAAACTCGTTTTACGGCCATTTTACCGCCAGAGAACGGGTGCCCAAACGGGTGGGCCAACTCGTACGATTCAGGCAAAACCGGAGAAAGAGGTGGAAGGTAGGTGTGGATCTCAATTTTTGGTCCAAGAATACGAAGCAGCGGCGAGGACCGTGTGCTCACATTTTGGCCAAATGCTCGCCCGCGGCCAAGGCCAAGGCACAGGGCCACGCTCGAGCTCCCTATCCTTGCCCCGGGAGCGCGGCCCAAGTTTGTGTTGTGTGTGCGCGAGATTGTGCGACGTGCCTTGGTCGCGAGCATGTGCTGCATTTCGAGCAAGGCACCCAGCCAGCCCGCGGCCAAGCCCAAGGCACGCAGCCACCCCGCGGCCAAGGCCAAGGCCATGGCACCCAGCCACCCCGCGGCCAAGGCCTAGGCACGCAGCCACCCCGCGGCCAAGGCCAAGGCAATGGCACCCAGGCACCCCGCGGCCAAGGCCAAGGCCAAGGCACGCAGCCACCCCGTGGACAAGGCCAAGGCCATGGCACCCAGCCACGCCGCTGCCAAGGCCTAGGCACGCAGCCACCCCTCGGCCAAGGCCGTGTGCTGTAGCTCACGGATCTTGGCCAACTTTCGCGTTTCCGGGGCGGGGCGGGATTTTGGGGTGATGCATTAGATACGTGCGACAGTCGAATGTCGGAGAAGACGGGAGTCGATTCCGTGATCCGAACCTCGTTTTACGGCCGATTTACCGAACGTTCGGGGGTGCGAAAAGGGGACGAAACGTGCCCGCGAATTGGTCCGGTTGTGGTAGAACTGGGCCGGGGGCCTCCTCACAGTGCTAGTACTGTTTTGCGCTCAAAGAAATGGCGAAAATAATGCGGGAGTCCCTGCGCCCATTTTTCCGCCCGAAAAGGCCAAAATCCGTGAGCTATAGCACACGGATTGCGGCCAAATTTCGTCTTTCGGGGGCGGCGTGGGATTTTTGGCTGGCGTGGTCGGGTTTGGTCGGAGTCGGTGGTGGGAGAAAACAGAATTCAATTCCGAGCTCCGAAACTCGTTTAACATCCATTTTACCGCTAGAGAACGGGTTCCCAAACGGGTGGGCCAACTCGTCCGATTCAACAAAACCGGAGAAAGAAGTGGAAGGTAGGCGTGGATCTCAGTTTTTGGTCCAAGAATGGGAAGCAACGGCGAGGACCGTGTCCTCACATTTTGGACAAATGCTCGCCCGCGGCCATGTCCAAGACCAAGGCACGCGGCCACCCCGCGGCCAAGGCCAAGGCACAGGGCCACGCTCGAGCTCCCTATCCTTGCCCCGGGAGCGCGGCCCAAGTGTGTGTTGTGAATGCGCGAGAGTGTGCGACGTGCCTTGGTCGCGAGCATGTGCTGCAATTCGAGCAAGGCACGGAGCCAGCCCGCGGCCAAGGCCAAGGCCGAGACACGCAGCCACCCCATGGCCAAGGCCTAGGCACGCATCCACCCCGCGGCCAAGGCAATGGCACCCAGCCAGCCCACGGCCAAGGCCTAGGCACGCAGCCACCCCAAGGCCAAGGCCTTGGCACACAGGCACCCGGTGGCCAAGGACAAGGCCATGGCACCCAGCCAACCCGCGGCCAAGGCCTAGGCACGCAGCCACCCCGCGGCCAAGGCCAAGGCCATGTGCTGTCGCTCACGGATCTTGGCCAACTTTCGCGTTTCCGGGGCGGTGCAGGATTTTGGGGTGATGCATTAGATACGTTTGACAGTCGAACGTCGGAAAAGAGGGGAGTCAATTTCGAGGTCCGAACCTCGTTTTACGGCCGAATTACCGAGTGTGCCGGGGTACGAAAAGGGCATGAAACGTGCCCTCAAATTGGTCCGATTGTGGTAGAACTGGGCCGGGGGCCTCCTCACGGCGCAAGTACTGCTTTCCGCTCGAAGAAATGGCAAAAATAATGCGGTAGGCCCTGCGCCCATTTTTCTGCCAGAAAAGGCCAAAATCCGTGAGCTATAGCACGCGGATTGTGGCCCAATTTCGCGTCTCGGGGGCGGCGTGGGATTTTGGGCCGGCGTCGTCGGGTTTGGTGGGAGTCGGTGGCGGGAGAAAACGGAATCCAATTCCGAGCTCCGAAACTCGTTTTACGGCCATCTTACCGGCAGCGAACGGGTGCCCGAACGGGTGGGCCAACTCGTCCGATTCGGGCAAAACCGGAGAAAGAAGTGGAAGGTAGGTGTGGATCTCAGTTTTTGGTCCAAGAATACGAAGAAACGGCGAGGACAGTGTGCTCACATTTTGGCCAAATGCTCGCCCGCGGCCAAGGCCAAGCCACACAGCCACCCCGCGGCCAACGCCAAGGCACAGGGCCACGCTCGAGCTCCCTATCCTTGCCTCGGGATCGCGGCCGGAGTGTGTGCCGTTTGTGCGTGAGAGTGTGCGACCTGCCTTGGTCACGGGCATGTGCTGCATTTCGAGCAAGGCACAAAGCCAGCCCGCCGCCAAGGCCAAGGCTGAGGCACGCAGCCACCCCGTGGCCAAGGCCAAGGCACCCGACCAGCCCGCGGCCAAGGCCATGGCACCCAGCCAGCCCGCGGCCAAGGCCATGGCACCCAGCCAGCCCGCGGCCAAGGCCTAGGCACGCAGCCAGCCCGCGGCCAAGGCCTTGGTACGCAGCCACCCCGAGGCCAAGGCCAAGGCCATGGCACGCGGCCACCCCGCGGCCAAGGCCAAGGCCATGGCACGCAGCCACCCCGCGGCCAAGGCCAAGGCCGTATGCTGTAGCTCACGGATCTTGGCCAACTTTCGCGTTTCCGGGGTGGTGCGGCATTTTGGGGTGATGCATTAGATACGTGCGACAGTCGAGCATTGGAAAAGAGAGGAGTCGATTTCGAGGTCCGAACCTCGTTTTACGGCCGATTTACCGAGGTGCGGGGTGCGAAAAGGGGACGAAACGTGCCCTCGAATTGGTCCGATTGTGGTAGAACTGGGCCGGGGGCCTCCTCACGGCGCAAGTACTGCTTTCCGCTCGAAGAAATGGCAAAAATAATGCGGTAGGCCCTGCGCCCATTTTTCTGCCAGAAAAGGCCAAAATCCGTGAGCTATAGCACGCGGATTGTGGCCAAATTTCGCGTCTCGGGGGCGGCGTGGGATTTTGGGCCGGCGTCGTCGGGTTTGGTGGGAGTCGGTGGCGGGAGAAAACGGAATCCAATTCCGAGCTCCGAAACTCGATTTACGGCCATCTTACCGGCAGCGAACGGGTGCCCAAACGGGTTGGCCAACTCATCCGATTCAGGAAAAACCGGAGAAAGAAGTGGAAGGTAGGTGTGGATCTCAGTTTTTGGTCCAAGAAAACCAAGAAACGGCGAGGACCGTGTGCTCACATTTTGGCCAAATGCTCGCCCGCGGCCAAGGCCAAGCCACGCAGCCACCCCGCGGCCAACGCCAAGGCACAGGGCCACGCTCGAGCTCCCTATCCTTGCCTCGGGAGCGCGGCCGGAGTGTGTGTTGTGTGTGCGTGAGAGTGTGCGACCTGCCTTGGTCGCGAGCATGTGCTGCATTTCGAGCAAGGCACGGAGCTAGCCCGCGGCCGAGGCACGCAACCACCCGGTGGTCAACGCCAAGGCACGCGTTCACCCCGCGGCCAAGGCCATGGCACCCGCCCAGCACGCGGCCAAGGCCATGGCACCCAGCCAGCCCGCGGCCAAGGCCTAGGCACGCAGCCAGCCCGCGGCCAAGGCCTTGGCACGCAGCCACCCCGAGGCCAAGGCCAAGGCCATGGCACGCAGCCACCCCGCGGCCAAGGCCAAGGCCATGGCACGCAGCCACCCCGCGGCCAAGGCCAAGGCCGTATGCTGTAGCTCACGGATCTTGGCCAACTTTCGGGTTTCAGGGGCGGTGCGGCATTTTGGGGTGATGCATTAGATACGTGCCACAGTCGAGCATTGGAAAAGAGAGGAGTCGATTTCGAGGTCCGAACCTCGTTTTACGGCCGATTTACCGAGGGTGCGGGGGTGCGAAAAGGGGACGAAACGTGCCCTCGAATTGGTCCGATTGTGGTAGAACTGGGCCGGGGGCCTCCTCACGGTGCAAGTACTGCTTTCCGCTCGAAGAAATGGCAAAAATAATGCGGTAGGCCCTGCGCCCATTTTTCTGCCAGAAAAGGCCAAAATCCGTGAGCTATAGCACGCGGATTGTGGCCAAATTTCGCGTCTCGGGGGCGGCATGGGATTTTGGGCCGGCGTCGTCGGGTTTGGTGGGAGTCGGTGGCGGGAGAAAACGGAATCCAATTCCGAGCTCCGAAACTCGATTTACGGCCATCTTACCGGCAGCGAACGGGTGCCCAAACGGGTGGGCCAACTCATCCGATTCAGGAAAAACCGGAGAAAGAAGTGGAAGGTAGGTGTGGATCTCGGTTTTTGGTCCAAGAATACCAAGAAACGGCGAGGACCGTGTGCTCACATTTTGGCCAAATGCTCGCCCGCGGCCAAGGCCAAGCCACGCAGCCACCCCGCGGCCAACGCCAAGGCACAGGGCCACGCTCGAGCTCCCTATCCTTGCCTCGGGAGCGCGGCCGGAGTGTGTGTTGTGTGTGCGTGAGAGTGTGCGACCTGCCTTGGTCGCGAGCATGTGCTGCATTTCGAGCAAGGCACGGAGCTAGCCCGCGGCCGAGGCACGCAACCACCCGGTGGTCAACGCCAAGGCACGCAGCCACCCCGCGGCCAAGGCCAAGGCCATGGCACGCAGCCACCCCGCGGCCAAGGCCAAGGCCGTATGCTGTAGCTCACGGATCTTGGCCAACTTTCGCGTTTCAGGGGCGGTGCGGCATTTTGGGGTGATGCATTAGATACGTGCCACAGTCGAGCATTGGAAAAGAGAGGAGTCGATTTCGAGGTCCGAACCTCGTTTTACGGCCAATTTACCGAGGGTGCGGGGGTGCGAAAAGGGGACGAAACGTGCCCTCGAATTGGTCCGATTGTGCTAGAACTGGGCCGGGGGCCTCCTCACGGTGCAAGTACTGCTTTCCGCTCGAAGAAATGGCAAAAATAATGCGGTAGGCCCTGCGCCCATTTTTCTGCCAGAAAAGGCCAAAATCCGTGAGCTATAGCACGCGGATTGTGGCCAAATTTCGCGTCTCGGGGGCGGCATGGGATTTTGGGCCGGCGTCGTCGGGTTTGGTGGGACTCGGTGGCGGGAGAAAACGGAATCCAATTCCGAGCTCCGAAACTCGATTTACGGCCATCTTACCGGCAGCGAACGGGTGCCCAAACGGGTGGGCCAACTCATCCGATTCAGGAAAAACCGGAGAAAGAAGTGGAAGGTAGGTGTGGATCTCGGTTTTTGGTCCAAGAATACCAAGAAACGGCGAGGACCGTGTGCTCACATTTTGGCCAAATGCTCGCCCGCGGCCAAGGCCAAGCCACGCAGCCACCCCGCGGCCAACGCCAAGGCACAGGGCCACGCTCGAGCTCCCTATCCTTGCCTCGGGAGCGCGGCCGGAGTGTGTGTTGTGTGTGCGTGAGAGTGTGCGACCTGCCTTGGTCCCGAGCATGTGCTGCATTTCGAGCAAGGCACGGAGCTGGCCCGCGGCCGAGGCACGCAACCACCCGGTGGTCAACGCCAAGGCACGCGTCCACCCCGCGGCCAAGGCCATGGCACCCGTCCAGCACCCTGCCAAGGCCATGGCACCCAGCCAGCCCGCGGCCAAGGCCTAGGCACGCAGCCAGCCCGCGGCCAAGGCCTTGGCACGCAGCCACCCCGAGGCCAAGGCCAAGGCGATGGCACGCAGCCACCCTGCGGCCAAGGCCAAGGCCATGGCATGCAGCCACCCCGCGGCCAAGGCCAAGGCCGTGTGCTGTAGCTGTAGCTCACGGATCTTGGCCAACTTTCGCGTTTCCGGGGCAGTGCGGGATTTTGGGGTATTGCTTTAGATACGTGCGACAGTCTATCTTTGGAAAAGAGGGGAGTCGATTTCGAGGTCCGAACTTCGTTTTACGGCCGATTTACCGAGGGTGCGGAAGTGCGAAAAGGGGACGAAACGTGCCCTCGAATTGGTCCGATTGTGGTAGAACTGGGCCGGGGGCCTCCTCACGGCGCAAGTACTGCTTTCCACTCGAAGAAATGGCAAAATAATGCGGGAGGCCTTGTGCCCATTTTTCCGCAAGAAAAGGCCAAAATCCGTGAGCTATAGCACACGGATTGTGGCCAAATTTCGCGTTTCGGGGGAGGCGTGCGATTTTGGGCTGGCGTCGTCGGGTTTGGTGGGAGTCGGTGGCGGGAGAAAACAGAATCCAATTCCAAGCTCCGAAACTCGTTTTACGGCTATCTTACCGGCAGCGAACCGGTGCCCAAACATGTGGGCCAACTCGTCCGATTCAGGAAAAACCGGAGAAAGAAGTGGAAGGTAGGTGTGGATCTCAGTTTTTGGTCCAAGAATACGAAGAAACGGCGAATACCGTGTTCTCACATTTTGGCCAAATGCTCGCCCGCGGCCAATGCCAAGCCACGCAGCCACCCCGCGGCCAATGCCAAGGCACAGGGCCACGCTCGAGCTCCCTATCCTTGCCTCGGGAGCGTGGCCGG
>JASUUG010000878.1:0-20000 GCA_030449905.1 Luvunga scandens | reverse complement strand
TGGGCCAAGCAGCGCGCGCGCAATGCCGCGCTAGCCCGCGCAGCATGCAGCCAATGCTGCCCACGCCCCCCGCCCACGCGGCCTGAAGGCAACGCTCGCCCGCACGGGCATAGCATTGCGCGCGGAAGGCCATGCTGGCCCTCCGCACCGCACTGCTGCTCACTCCCCGCCGCATCGAGGTCCCGCTGGGCCGCGCACGCCCTGCAGCCCTCTCCCATGCGGCATCGAGGACTTGCTCAAGAAGCCGGCATCAGGGCCACCCTCACCCGCTTTCGGCATGCAGCCCTCTCCCGTGCGCGGCATGCAGCCCGCGCCCCCGCGGGCAGGGCACCCCGTCCGCCAGGCCACGCTGGCCCGCGCTCGAGCGCGGCATGCAGCCAACGCTGCCTGCAGCCCCCGCTCTCGCGGCACGCGGTGCTTCCCCTGCAGGCAGCTTCCTTCCACGCAAGAAGTGGCCACGCCGCTTCCGGCTTAGCTGCCGCCGTTCCATGCGGGAGATGGGGCGATGGGCACTTGCCGGATGCTGGTGTCGGCCTCGGTCGTGCGAGAAACTATCACGGGCCACCCGCAAGCGTCCGTCCGACTTGTTTGGAAGTAAACGGCGTCCGAATGGGCTGAAAATTTAGGAGGTGCCGTATTTCGACCGAAGGTATCTTATGGGACTTAAATGTGGGAGAAGTAGCGCGGGAGCTCTGGGTCCCATTTTTTGTGCCAAAATGGCCAAAAACCGTGTGCTATAGCACACGGATTGTGGCGAAATTTCGCGTTTCCGGGGCGGCGTGGGATTTTGGGCTGGGGTGGTGGGGTTTGGTGGGAGTCGGTGGCGGGAGAAAACGGAATCCCATTCCGATCTCCGAAAGTCGTTTTACGGCCATCTTACCGGCAGCGAACGTGTGCCCAAACGGGTGGGCCCACTCGTCCGATTCAGGCAAAACCGGAGAAAGAAGTGGAAGGTAGGTGTGGATCTCAGTTTTTGGTCCAAGAATACGAAGAAACGGCGAGGACCGTGTGCTCACATTTTGGCCAAATGCTCGCCCGCGGCCAAGGCCAAGCCATGCAGCCACCCCGCGGCCAACGCCAAGGCACAGGGCCACGCTCGAGCTCCCTATCCTTGCCTCGGGAGCGAGGCCCGAGTGTGTGCTGTGTGTGCGTGAGAGTGTGCGACCTACCTTGGTCGCGAGCATGTGATGCATTTCGAGCAAGGCACGGAGCCAGCCCGCGGCCAAGGTCAAGGCCGAGGCATGCAGCCACCCCGTGGACACGGCCAAGGCACGCGTCCACCCCGCGACCAAGGCCATGGCACCCAGCCAGCCCGCGGCCAAGGCCATGGCACCCAGCCAGTCCGCGGCCAAGGCCATGGCACCCAGCCAGCCCGCGGCCAAGGCCTTGGCACACAGCCACCCGGTGGCCAAGGCCAAGGCCATGCCATGCAGCCACCCCGAGGCCAAGGTCAAGCCCATGGCACCCAGCCACCCCGCAGCCAATGCCAAGGCCGTGTGCTGTCGCTCACGGATCTTGGACAACTTTCGCGTTTCCGGGGCGGTGCGGGATTTTGGGGTGATGCATTAGATACGTGCGACAGTCGAACGTCGGAAAAGAGGGGAGTCTATTTCGAGGTCCGAACCTCATTTTACGGCCGATTTACCGAGGGTACGGGGGTGCGAAAATGGGACGAAACGTGCCCTCGAATTGGTCCGATTGTGGTAGAACTAGGCCGGGGGCCTCCTCACGGCGCAAGTACTGCTTTCCGCTCGAAGAAATGGCAAAAATAATGCGGGAGGCCCTGCGCCCATTTTTCCGCCAGAAATGGCCAAAATCTGTGAGCTAAAGCACACGGATTGTGGCCAAATTTTGCGTTTCGGGGGCGGCGTGGGATTTTGTGCTGGCGTCGTCGGGTTTGGTGGGAGTCGGTGGCGGGAGAAAACAGAATCCAATTCCGAGCTCCGAAACTCGTTTTACGGCCTTCTTACCGGCAGGCGAACGGGTGCCCAAACGGGTGGGCCAACTCGTCCGATTCAGGCAAAACCCGAGAAAGAAGTGGAAGGTAGGTGTGGATCTCAGTTTTTGGTCCAAGAATACGAAGAAACGGCGAGGACCGTGTGCTCACATTTTGCCCAAATGCTCGCCCGCGGCCAACGCCAAGGTCCTCGCCGCCCCCGAAACGCGAAATTTGGCCACAATCCGTGTGCTATAGCTCATGGATTTTGGCCTTTTCTGGCGGAAAAATGGGAGCAGGGCCTCCCGCATTATTGTTGCCATTTCTTCGAGCGGAAAGCAGTACTTGCGCCGTGAGGAAGCCCCCGGCCCAGTTCTACCACAATCGGACCAATTCGAGGGCACGTTTCGTCCCCTTTTCGCACCCCCGCACCCTCGGTAAATCGGCCTTAAAACGTGGTTCGGACCTCGAAATTGACTCCCCTCTTTTCCAACGTTCGACTGTCGCACGTATCTAATGCATCACCCCAAAATCCCGCACTGCCCCGGAAACGCGAAAGTAGGCCAAGATCCGTGAGCGACAGCACACGGCCTTGGCCTTGGCCGCGGGGTGGCGGCGTGCCTAGGCCTTGGCCACGGGGTGGCTGGGTGCCATGGCCTTGGCCTTGGCCCGGGGTGGCTGCGTGGCTAGGCCTTGGCCACGGGGTGGCTGGGTGCCTTGCTCGAAATGCAGCACATGCTCGCGACCAAGGCACGTCGCGCGCACACAACACACACTTGGGCCGCACTCCCGGGGCAAGGATAGGGAGTTCGAGCGTGGCCCCGTGCCTTGGCCTTGGCCTTGGCCGCGGGCGAGCATTTTGGCAAAATGTCAGCACACGGTCCACGCCGTTGCTTCGTATTCTTGGACCAAAAACTGAGATCCACACCTACCTTCCACTTCTTTCTCGAAATGCAGCATATGCTCGCGACCAAGGCAGGTCGCACACTCTCACGCACACAAAACACACACTCCGGCCGCACTCCCGAGGCAAGGATAGGTAGCTCGAGCGTGGCCCTGTGCCTTGGCGTTGGCCGCCGGGTGGCTGCATGGCTTGGCCTTGGCCGCGGGCGAGCATTTGGCCAAAATGTGAGCACACGGTCCTCGCCGTTTCTTCGTATTCTTGGACCAAAAACTGATATCCACATCTACCTTCCACTTCTTTCTCCGGTTTTGCCTGAATCGGACGAGTGGGCCCACCCGTTTGGGCACCCGTTCGCTGCCGGTAAGATGGCCGTAAAACAAGTTTCGGAGCTCGGAATTGGATTCCGTTTTCTCCCGCCACCGACTCCCACCAAACCCGACCCCGCCAGCCATAAATCCCACGCAGCCCCCGAAACGCGAAATTTGGGCACAATCCGTGTGCTATAGCTCACGGATTTTGGCCTTTTCCAGGGAAAAAATGGGCGCAGGGCCTCTCGCATTATTTTCGCCATTTCTTTGAGCGGAAAACAGTACTTACGCCGTGAGGAGGCGCCCGGCCCAGTTCCACCACAATCGGACCAATTCGCGGGCACGTTTCGTCCCCTTTTCGCACCCCCGCACCCTTGGTAAATCGGCCGTAAAACAAGGTTCGGACCTCGAAATTGACTCCCCTCTTTTCCAACGCTCGACTGTCGCACATATCTAATGCATCACCCCAAAATCCCGCACCGCCCCGGAAACGCGAAAGTTGGCCAAGATTCGTGAGCTAAAGCACACGGCCTTGGCCTTGGCCGCGGGGTGGCTGCGATCCATGGCCTTGGCCTTGGCTGCGGGGTGGCTGCGTGCCATGGCCTTGGCCTTGGCCTCGGGGTGGCTGCGTGCGAAGGCCTTGGCCGCGGGCTGGCTGCGTGCCTAGGCCTTGGCTGCAGGCTGGCTGGGTGCCATGGCCTTGGCCGCGGGTTGGCTGGGTGCCATGGCCTTGGCTGAGATCCACACCTACCTTCCACTTCTTTCTCCGGTTTTCCCTGAATCGGACGAGTTGGCCCACCCGTTTGGGCACCCGTTCGCTGCCGGTAAGAAGGCCGTAAAACGAGTTTCGGAGCTCGGAATTGTATTCTGTTTTCTCCCGTCACCGGCTCCCACCAAACCCGACCACGCCAGCCCAAAATCCCACGCCGCCCCCGAAACGGGAAATTTTTCCACAATCCGTATGCTATAGCTCACGGATTTTGGCCTTTTCGGGCGGAAAAATGGGCGCAGGGTCTCCCGCATTATTTTTGCCATTTCTTCGAGCGGAAAGCAGTACTTGCGCCGTGAGGAGGCCCCCGGCCCAGTTCTACCACAATCGAACCAATTCAAGGGCACGTTTCGTCCCCTGTTCGCACCCCCGCACCCTCGGTAAATCGGCCGTAAAAGGAGGTTCGAACCTCGAAATCGACTCCGCTCTTTTCCGACGTTCGACTGTCGCATGTATCTAATGCATCACCCCAAAATCCCGCACCGCCCCGGAAACGCGAAAGTAGGCCAAGATCCGTGAGCGACAGCACACAGCCTTGGCATTGGCCGCGGGGTGGCTGCATGCCTCGGCCTTGGCCTTGGCCTTGGGCTTGCTACGTGCCTTTCTCGAAAAGCAGCATATGCTCGCGACCAAGGCAGGTCGTACGCTCTCACGCACACACAACACACACTCCAGCCGCGCTCCCTAGGCAAGGATAGGGAGCTCGAGCGTGGCCCTGTGCATTGGCGTTGGCCGCGGGGTGGCTGCATGGCTTGGCCTTGGCCGCGGGCTAGCGTTTGGCCAAAATGTGAGCACACGGTCCTTGCCGTTTCTTCGTATTCTTGGACCAAAAACTGAGATCCACACCTACCTTCCACTTCTTTCTCTGGTTTTGCCTGAATCGGACGAGTGGGCCCACCCGTTTGGGCACCCGTTCGCTGCCGGTAAGATAGCCGTTAAACGAGTTTCGGAGCTCGGAATTGGATTCCGTTTTCTCCCGCCACCGACTCCCACCAAACCCGACCACACCAGCCCAAAATCCCATGCCATAGCTCACGGATTTTGGCCTTTTTGGGCGGAAAAATGGGCGCACGGCCTCCCGCATTATTTTCGCCATTTCTTCGAGAGGAAAACAGTACTAGCACCGTGAGGAGGCCCCCGGACCAGTTCTACCACAACCGGACCAATTCGCGGGCACGTTTCGTCCCCTTTTCGCACCCCCGCACGTTCGTTAAATCAGACGTAAAACGAGGTTCGGAACTCGGAATTGACTCCCGTCTTCTCCGACGTTCGACTGTCGTACGTATCTAATGCATCACCCCAAAATCCCACCCCGCCCCGGAAACGCGAAAGTTGGCCATGATCCGTGAGCTACAGCACACGGCCTTGACCGCGGGGTGGCTTCGTGCCTAGGCCTTGGCCGCGGGGTGGCTGGGTGCCATGGCCTTGGCCTTGGCCACGGGGTGGCTGCGTGCCTTGGCCTTCGCCACGGGGTGGCTGCGTGCCGAGGCCTTGGCCGCGGGGTGGCTGGGTTCCATGGCCTTGGCCTTGGCCGCGGGGTGGCTTCGTGCCTAGGCCTTGTCCGCGGGGTGGCTGGGTG
Organism: Luvunga scandens; assembly: GCA_030449905.1. NCBI lineage: Eukaryota > Viridiplantae > Streptophyta > Magnoliopsida > Sapindales > Rutaceae > Luvunga > Luvunga scandens. The sequence continues at coordinate 14,504 of JASUUG010000878.1, read as the reverse complement.
CCATGGCCTTGGCCTTGGCCGCGGGGTGGCTGCGTGCCTTGGCTTTGGCGGCGGGCTGGCTACGTGCCTTGCTCGAAATGCAGCACATGCTCGTGACCAAGGCACGTCGCACACTCTCGCGCACACACAACACAAACTTGGGACGCGCTCCCGGGGCAAGGATAGGGAGCTCGAGCGTGGCCCTATGCCTTGGCCTTGGCAGCGGGGTGGCCGCGTGCCTTGGCCGCGGGGTGGCCGAATGCCTTGGCCGCGGGCGAGCATTTGGCAAAAAAGTGAGCACTCGGTCCTCGCCGTTGCTTCGTATTCTTGGACCAAAAACTGAGATCCACACCTACCTTCCACTTCTTTCCCCGGTTTTCCCTGAATCGGACGAGTTGCCCCACCCATTCTCTGGCGGTAAAATGGCCGTTAAATGAGTTTAGGAGCCCGGAATTGGATTCCGTTTTCTCCCACCACCGACTCCCACCAAACCCGACCACGCCAGCCAAAAATCCGACGCCGCCCCCGAAACACGAAATTTGGCCGCAAATCGTGTGCTACAGCTCACGGATTTTGGCCTTGTCGAGCGGAAAAATGGGCGCAGGGCCTCCCGCATTATTTTCGCCATTTCTTCGAGCGTAAAACAGTACTAGCACCGTGAGGAGGCCCCCGGCCCAGTTCTACCACAACCAGACCTATTCGCAGGCACGTTCAGTCCCCTTTTCGCACCCCCGCACGTTCGGTAAATCAGACGTAAAACGAGGTTCGGACTTCGGAATCGACTCCCGTCTTCTCCGACGTTCGACTGCCGCACGTATCTAATGCATTACCCCAAAATCCCGCCCTGCCCGGAAACGCGAAAGTTGGCCATGATCCGTGTGCTACAGCACACGGCCTCGGCCGCGGGGTGGCTGCGTGCCTAGGCCTTGGCCGCGGGGTGGCTGGGTGCCATGGCCTTGGCCTTGGCCCGGGGTGGCTGCGTGGCTAGGCCTTGGCCGCGGGGTGGCTGGGTGCCTTGCTCGAAATGCAGCACATGCTCGCGACCAAGGCACGTCGCGCACACACAACACACACTTGGGCCGCACTCCCGGGGCAAGGATAGGGAGCTCGAGCGTGGCCCCGTGCCTTGGCCTTGGCCTTGGCCGCGGGCGAGCATTTTGGCAAAATGTCAGCACACGGTCCACGCCGTTGCTTCGTATTCTTGGACCAAAAACTGAGATCCACACCTACCTTCCACTTCTTTCTCCGGTTTTGCCTGAATTGGACCAGTTGACCCACCCGTTTGGGCACCCGTTCTCTGGTAGTAAAATGGCCGTAAAACGAGTTTCGGAGCTCGGAATTGGATTCCGTTTTCTCCCGCCACCGACTCCTGGCAAACCCGACCATGCCAACCAAAAATCCCACGCCGCCCCCGAAACGTGAAATTTGGCCGCAATCCGTGTGCTATAGCTCATGGATTTTGGCCTTTTCGGGCGGAAAAATGTGAAAGTTGGCCAAGTAGCTTATTGCCTTGGCCGCGGCGTGGCTGAGTGCCTAGGCCTTGGCCGCGGGGTGGCTGCGTGCCTAGGCCTTGGCCGCGGGGTGGCTGGGTGCCATGGCCTTGGCTTTGGCCGCGGGGTGGCTGCGTGTCTTGCTCGAAATGCAGCACATTCTCGCGACCAAGGCACGTCGCACACTCTCGCACACACACAACACAAACTTGGACCGCGCTCCTGGGGCAAGGATAGGGAGCTCGAGCGTGGCCCTGTGCCTTGGCCTTAGCCGCGGGGTGGCCGCGTGCCTTGGCCTTCGCGAAGGGGTGACTGGGTGCCATGGCCTTGGCCTTGGCCACGGGGTGGCTGCGTGCCTACGCCTTGGCCGCGGGGTGGCTGGGTGCCATGGCCTTGGCCTTGGCCGCGGGGTGGCTGTGTGCCTTGGCCTTGGCCGCGGCGTGGCTGGGTGCCATCGCCTTGGCCTTGGCCACGGGGTGGCTGCGTGCCTAGGCCTTGGCCGCGGGGTGGCTGGGTGCCATGGCCTTGGCCTTGGCCGCGGGGTGGCTGCATACCTAAGCCTTGTCCGCGGGGTGGCTGGGTGCCATGGCCTTGGCCTTGGCCACGGGGTGGCTGCGTGCCTTGGCCTTGGCCGCGGGCTGGCTGCGTGCCTTGCTCGAAATGCAGCACATGCTCGGGACCAAGGCACGTCACACACTCTCGCGCACACACAACACACACTTGGGCCGTGCTCCCGGGCAAGGATAGGGAGCTCGAGCGTGGCCCTGAGCCTTGGCCTTGGCCGCGGGGCGGCCGCGTGCCTTGGCGTTGGCCTTGGCCGCGGGCGAGCATTTGGCCAAAATGTGAGCACACGGTCCTCACCGTTGCTTCGTATTCTTGGACCAAAAACTGAGATCCACACCTACCTTCCACTTCTTTCTCCGGTTTTACCTGAATCCGACGAGTTGGCCCACCCATTTGGGCACCCGTTCTCTCGCGGTAAAATGGCTGTAAAACGATTTTCGGACCTTGGAATTGGATTCCGTTTTTTCCCGCCACCGACTCCCACCAAACCTGACCACGCCCGCCAAAAATCACACGCCGCCCCCGAAACGCGGAATTTGGCCGCAATCCGTGTGCTGTAGCTCACGGATTTTGGCCTTTTCGGGCGGAAAAATGGTCGCAGGGCCTCCCGCATTATTTTCGCCATTTCTTCGTCAGGAAAACAGTACTAGCACCATGAGCAGGCCCCCGGCCCAGTTCTACCACAACCGGACCAATTCGCGGGCACGTTTCGTTCCCTTTTCGCACGCCCGCACGTTCGGTAAATCAGACGTAAAACGAGGTTTGGACCTCGGAATCCACTCCTGTCTTCTCCGACGTTCGACTGTCGCACGTATCTAATGCATCACCCCAAAATCCCGCCCCGCCCAGGAAACACGAAAGTTTGCCAAGGTCCGTGAGCTACAGCACAAGGCCTTGGCCGCGGGGTGGCTGCGTGCCTAGGCCTTGGCCGCGGGGTGGCTGGGTGCCATGGCCTTGCCCTTGGCCGCGGGGTGGCTGCGTGCCTTGGCCTTGGCTACGGGCTGGCTGCGTGCCATGCTCGAACTGCAGCACATGCTCGCGACCAAGGCACGTCGTACACTCTCGCGCACACACAATACACACTTGCGCCGTGCTCCCGGGGCAAGAATAGGGAGCTCGAGCGTGGCCCTCTGCCTTGGCCTTGGCCTTGGCCGCGGGCGAGCATTTTGCCAAAATGTGAGCACACGGTCCTCGCCGTTGCTGGGTACCTTGGCCTTGGCCACGGGGTGGCTGCGTGCCTTGGCCTTGGCCGCGGTGTAGCTGGGTTCCATGGCCTTGGCCTTGGCGGCGGGGCGGCTGCGTGCCTAGGCCTTGGCCGCGGGGTGGCTGGGTGCCATGGCCTTTGCCTTGGCCGCGGAGTGGCTGCGTGCCTTGCTCGAAATGCAGCACATGCGCGCGACCAAGGCTCGTCCAACACTCTCGCGCACACACAACACACACTTGGGCCACGCTCCAGGGGCAAGGATAGGGAGTTTGAGCGTGGCCCTGTGCCTTGGCCTTGGCCGCGGGGTGGCCGCGTGCCTTGTCCTTGGCCTTGGCCGCGGGGTGGCCGCGTGCCTTGTCCTTGGCCTTGGCCGCGGGCGAGCATTTGGCCAAAATGTGAGCACATGGTCCTCGCCGTTGCTTCGTATTCTTGGACCAAAAACTGAGATCCACACCTACCTTCCACTTCTTTCTCCGGTTTTACCTGAATCTGATGAGTTGGCCCACCCATTTGGGAACCCGTTCTCTGGCGGTAAAATGGCCATTAAACGAGTTTCGGAGCTCGGAATTGGATTCAGTTTTCTCCCGCCCAGTTCTACCACAACCGGACCAATTCGCGGGCACATTTCGTCCCCTTTTCGCACGCCCGCACGTTCGGTAAATCGGCCGTAAAAGGAGGTTCGGACCTCGGAATCGACTCCCGTCTTATCCGACATTTGACTGTCGCACGTATCTAATGCATCATCCCAAAATCCCACACTGCCCCGGAAACACGAAAGTTGGCCAAGATCCGTGAGCTACAGCACATGCCCTTGGCCGGTGGGTGGCTGCGTGCCTAGGCCTTGGCAGGGGCGTGGCTGGGTGCCACGGCCTTGGCCTTGGCAGTGGCGTGGCTGGGTGCCACGGCCTTGGCCTTGGCCACGGGGTGGCTGCGTGCCTTGGCCTTGGCCACGGGGTGGCTGCGTGCCTTGGCCATGGCCGCGGGGTGGCTGGGTGCCATGGCCTTGGCCTTGGCCGCGGGGTGGCTGCATGCCATGGCCTTACCCACGGGGTGGCTGCGTGCCTAGGCCTTGGCCGCGGGGTGGCTGGGTGCCATGCCCTTGGCCTTGGCCGCGGGGTGGCTGCGTGCCTAGGCCTTGTCCGCAGGGTGGCTGGGTGCCATGGCCTTGGCCATGGCCGCGGGGTGGCTGCGTACCTTGACTTTGGGCGCGGGGTGGCTGCGTGCCTTGACTTTGGGCGCGGGGTGGCTGCGTGCCTTGCTCGAAATGCAGCACATGCTCACGACCAAGGCACGTCGCACACTCTCGCGCACACACAACACAAACTTGGGCCGCGCTCCCGGGGCAAGGATAGGGAGCTCGATCGTGGCCCTGTGCCTTGGCCTTCGCTGCGGGGAGGCCGCGTGCCTTGGGCTTGGCCTTGGCCGCGGGCGAGCATTTGGTCAAAATGTGAGCACACGGTCCTCGCCGTTGCTGGGTGCCTTGGCCTTGCCCACGGGGTGGCTGGGTGCCTTGGCCTTGGCCACGGGGTGGCTGCGTGCCTTGGCCTTGGCCGCGGGGTGGCTGGGTTCCATGGCCTTGGCCTTGGCCGTGGGGTGGCTGCGTGCCTACGCCTTGGCCGCAGGGTGGCTGGGTGCCATGGCCTTGGCCCTGGCCGTGGGGTGGCTGGGTGCCATGGCCTTGGCCTTGGCCGTGGGGTGGCTGCGTGCCTAGGCCTTGGCCGCGGGGTGGCTGGGTGCCTAGGCCATGGCTGTGGGGTGGCTGCGTGCCTAGGCCTTGGCGGCCGGGTGGCTGGGTGCCATGGCCTTGCCCTTGGCCGCGGGGTGGCTGCGTGCCTTGGCCTTGGCCGCGGGCTGGCTGTGTGCCATGCTCGAAATGATGCACATGCTCGCGACCAAGGCACGTCGCACACTCTCGTGCACACACAACACAAACTTGGGCCGCGCTCCCGGGGCAAGGATAGGGAGCTCGATCGTGGCCCTGTGCCTTGGCCTTGGCCGCGGGGAGGCCGCGTGCCTTGGGCTTGGCCTTGGCCGCGGGCGAGCATTTGGTCAAAATGTGAGCACACGGTCCTCGCCATTGCTTCGTATTCTTGGACCAAAAACTGAGATCCACACCTACCTTCCACTTCTTTCTCCGGTTTTGCCTGAATCGGACGAGTTGGCCCACCCGTTTGGGCACCCGTTCTCTGGCGGTAAACTGGCTATAAAACGAGTTTCGGAGCTTGGAATTGGATTCCGTTTTCTCCTGCCACCGACTCCCACCAAACCCGACCATGCCGGCCAAAAATCACACGCCGCCCACGAAACGCGAAATTTGGCCGCAATCCGTGTGCTGTAGCTCACGGATTTTGGACTTTTCGGGCGGAAAAATGGGCGCAGGGGCTCTTCGAGAGGAAAACAGTACTAGCACGGTGAGGAGGCCCCCGGCCCAGTTCTACCACAACCGGACCAATTCGCGGGCACGTTTCGTCCCCTTTTCGCACCCCCGCATGTTCGTTAAATCAGACGTAAAACGAGGTTCGGACCTCGGAATTGACTCCCGTCTCCTCCGACGTTCGACTGTCGCACGTATCTAATGCATCACCACAAAATCCTGCCTCGCCCTGGAAACGCGAAAGTTTGTCAAGATCTGTGAGCTACAGCACACGGCCTTGGCCGCGGGGTGGCTGCGTGCCTAGGCCTTGGCCGCGGGGTGGCTGGGTGCCATGGCCTCGGGGTGGCTGCGTGCCTAGGCTTTGGCCTCGGGGTGGCTGGGTGCCATGGCCTTGGCCGTGGCCGCGGGGTGGCTGTGTGCCTTGCTCGAAATGCAGCACATGCTCGCGACCAAGGCACGTCGCACGCTCTCGCGTACACACAACACAAACTTGGGCCGCGCTCCCGGGGCAAGGATACGGAGCTCGAGCGTGGCCCTGTGCCTTGGCCTTGGCCGCAGGGTGGCCGCGTGCCTTGGCCGCGGACGGGCATTTGGCCAAAATGTGAGCACACGTTCCTCACCGTTGCTTCGTATTCTTGGACCAAAAACTGAGATCCGCACCTACCTTCCACTTCTTTCTCCGGTTTTGCCTGAATCCGACGAGTTGGCCCACCCGTTTGGGAACCCGTTCTCTGGCGGTAAAATGGCTGTTAAACGAGTTTCGGAGCTCGGAATTGGATAACGGTTTTCTCCCGCCACCGACTCCCACCAAACCCGACCACGCCAGCCAAAAATCCCACACCGCCCTCGAAACACGAAATTTGGCGGCAATCCGTGTGCTATAGGTCACGGATTTTGGCCTTTTCGGGCTCAAAAATGGGCGCAGGGCCTCCCACATTATTTTAGCCATTTCTTCGAGCGTAAAACAGTACTAGCACCGTAAGGAGGCCCCCGGCCCAGTTCTACCACAACCGGACCAATTCGCGGGCACGTTTCGTTCCCTTTTTTCACCCCCGCACGTTCGGTAAATCGGCCGTAAAACGAGGGTCGGACCTCGGAATCGACTCCCGTCTTCTCCGACGTTCGACTGTCGCACGTATCTAATGCATCACCTCAAAATCCCGCACCGTCCCGGAAACGCTAAAGTTGGCCAAGATCCGTGAGGTACAGCACACTGCCTTGGATGCGGAGTGGCCGCGTGCCTAGGCCTTGGCAGCGGCGTCGCTGGGTGCCATGCCCTTGGCCTTGGCCACGGGGTGGCTGCGTGCCTTGGCCTTGGCCGTGGGGTGGCTGCGTGCCTTGGCCTTGGCCGCGGGCTAGCTGCGTGCCTTGGTCGAAATGCAGCACATGCTCGCGACCAAGGCATGTCGCACACTCTCGCGCACACACAACACACACTTGGGCCGCGCTCCCGGGGCAAGGATAGGGAGCTCGAGCGTTGCCCTATGCCTTGGCCTTGGCCGCGGGGTGGCCGTGTGCCTTGGCCACGGGCGAGCATTTGGGCAAAATGTGAGCACACGGTCCTCGCCGTTGCTTCGTATTCTTGGACCAAAAACTGAGATCCACACCTACCTTCCACTTCTTTCTCCGGTTTTGCCTGAATCGGACGGGTTGGCCAACCCGATTGGGCACCCGTTCTCTGGCGGTAAAATGGCCGTAAAATGAGTTTCGGAACTCAGAATTGGATTCCGTTTTCTACCGCCACCGACTCCCACCAAACCCGACCACGCCAGCCAAAAATCCCACGCCGCCCCCAAAACGCGAAATTTGGCCACAATCCGTGTGCTATAGCTCACGGATTTTGGCCTTTTCGGGCAGAAAAATGGGCGCAGGGCCTCCCGCATTATTTTCGCCATTTCTTCGAGCGCAAAACAGTACTAGCACCGTGAGGAGGCCCCCGCCCCAGTTGTACCACAACCGGACCAATTCACGGGCACGTTTCGTTCCCTTTTCGTACCCCTGCACGTTCGGTAAATCAGACGTAAAACGAGGTTCAGACTTCGGAATCGACTCCCGTCTTCTCCAACATTCGATTGTCGCACGTATCTAATGCGTCACCCCAAAATCCCGCCCCGACCCGGAAACGCGAAAGTTGGCCAGGATCCGTGAGCTACAGCACACGGCCTTGGCCGCGGGGTGGCTGCGTGCCTTGGCCTTGGCCGCGGGCTGGCTGCGTGCCATGCTCGAAATGCAGCACATGCTCGCGACCAAGGCACGTCACACACTCTCGCGCACACACAATACACACTTGGGCCGCGCTCCCGGGGCAAAGATAGGGAGCTCGAGCGTTGCCCTGTGCCTTTGACTTGACCGCGTGGTGGCCGCGTGCGTTGGCCTTGGCCTTGGCCGTGGGCGAGCAATTTGCCAAAATGTGAGCACACGGTCCTCGCCGTTGCTTCGCATTCTTGGACCAAAAACTGAGATCCACACCTACCTTCCACTTCTTTCTCCGGTTTTGCCTGAATCGGACGAGTTGGCCCCCCCGTTTGGGCACCCGTTCTCTGGCGGTAAAATGGCCGTAAAACGAGTTTCGGAACTCGGAATTGGATTCCATTTTCTACCGCCACCGACTCCCACCAAACCAGATCACGCCAGCCAAAAATCCCACGCCGGCCCCAAAACACGAAATTTGGCCGCAATCCGTGTGCTATAGCTCACGGATTTTGGCCTTTTCGGGCGGAAAAATTGGCGCAGGGCCTCCCGCATTATTTTCGCCATTTCTTCGAGCGCAAAGCAGTACTAGCACCGTGAGGAGGCCTCCAGCCCAGTTCTACCACAACCGGACCAATTCGCGGGCACGTTTCGTCCCCTTTTCGCACCACCGCACGTTCGGTAAATCGGCCGTAAAACGAGGTTCGGACCTCGGAATCGACTCCCGTCTTCTCCGACGTTCGACTGTCGCACTTATCTAACGCATCACCCCAAAATCCCGCACAGCCCTGGAAACGCAAAAGTTGGCTAAGGTCCGTGAGCTACAGCACACGGCCTTGGCCGCGGGGTGGCGGCGTGCCTAGGCCTTGGCCGCGGGGTGGCGGCGTGCCTAGGCCTTGGCCGCGGGGTGGCCACGTCCCTTGGCCTTGGCCGTGGGCGAGCATTTTTCCAAAATGTGAGCACACGGTCCTCGCCGTTGCTTCGTATTTTCGGACCAAAAACTGAGATCCACACCTACCTTCCACTTCTTTCTCCGGTTTTGCCTGAATCCGACGAGTTGGCCCACCTGTTTGGGCACCAGTTCTCTGGCGGTAAAATGGCCGTAAAACGAGTTTCGGAACTCTGAATTGGATTCCGTTTTCTACCGCCACCGACTCCCACCAAACCCGACCACGCCAGCCATAAAATCCCACGCCGCCCCCGAAACGCGAAATTTGGCCGCAATCCGTGTGCTATAGCTCACGGATTTTGGCCTTTTCGGGCGGAAAAATGGGCGCAGGGCCTCCCGCATTATATTCGCCATTTCTTCGAGCGCAAAACAGTACTAGCACCGTGAGGAGCCCCCGGCCCAGTTGTACCACAACCGGACCAATTCGCGGGCACGTCTCGTCCCCTTTTCGCACCACCGCACGTTCGGTAAATCGGCCGTAAAACGAGGTTCGGACCTCGGAATCGACTCCCGTCTTCTCCGACGTTCGACTGTCGCACGTATCTAATGCATCACCCCAAAATCCCGCACCACCCCGGAAACGCGAAAGTTGGCCAAGATCCGTGAGCTACAGCACACGGACTTGGCCGCGGGGTGGCTACGTTCCTAGGCCTTGACAGCGGCGTGGCTGGGTGCCATTGCGTTGGCCTTGGCCGCGGGGTGGCTGCGTGCCTAGGCCTTGGCCGCGGGGTGGCTGGGTGCCATGGCCTTGGCCTTGGCTGCGGGGTGGCTGCGTGCCTTGGCCGCGGGCTGGCTGCGTGCCTTGCTCGAAATGCAGCACATGCTCACGACCAAGGCACGTCGCACACTCTCGCGCAGACACAACACAAACTTGGACCGCGCTCCCGGGGCAAGGATAGGGAGCTCGAGCGTGGCCCTGTGCCTTGGCCTTGGCCGCGGGGTGGCCGCGTGCCTTGGCCGCGGGCGAGCATTCGGGCAAAATGTGAGCACTCGGTCCTCGCCGTTGCTTCGTATTCTTCGACCAAAAACTGAGATCCACACCTACCTTCCACTTCTTTCCCAAGTTTTGCCTGAATCCGACGAGTTGGCCCACCCGTTTGGGCACCCGTGCTCTGGTGGTAAAATGGCCGTAAAACGAGTTTCGCAAACTTGGAATTGGATTCCGTTTTCTCCCACCACCGACTCCCACCAAACCCGACCATGCCAGCCAAAAATCCCACGCCGGCCCCAAAACGCGAAATTTGGCCGCAATCCGTGTGCTATAGCTCACGGATTTTGGCCTTTTTGGGCGGAAAAATGGGCGCAGGGCCTCCCGCATTATATTCGCCATTTCTTCGAGCGCAAAACAGTACTAGCACCGTGAGGAGCCCCCGGCCCAGGTGTACCACAACCGGACCAATTCGCGGGCACGTCTCGTCCCCTTTTCGCACCACCGCGTTGATCGTAAATCGGCCGTAAAGAACGAGGTTCGACCTGGGAATCGACTCCCGTCTTCTCCGACGTTCGATTGTTGCACGTATCTAATGCATCACCCCAAAATCCCGCACCACCCCGGAAACGCGAAAGTTGGCCAAGATCCGTGAGCTACGGCACACGGCCTTGGCCGCGGGGTGGCTACGTTCCTAGGCCTTGGCAGTGGCGTGGCTGGGTTCCATTGCGTTGGCCTTGGCCGCGGGGTGGCTGTGTGCCTAGGCCTTTGCCGCGGGGTGGCCGCGTCCCTTGGCCTTGGCCTTGGCCGTGGGCGAGCATTTTTCCAAAATGTGAGCACACGGTCCTCGCCGTTCCTTCGTATTTTTGGACCAAAAACTGAGATCCACACCTACCTTCCACTTCTTTCTCCGGTTTAGCCTGAATCCGACGAGTTGGCCCACCCGTTTGGGCACCCGTACTCTGGCGGTAAAATGGCCGTAAAACGAGTTTCGGAACTCGGAATTGGATTCCGTTTTCTACCGCCACCGACTCCCACCAAACCCGATCACGCCAGCCAAAAATCCCGCGCCGCCCCCGAAACGCGAAATTTGGCCGCAACCCGTGTGCTATAGCTCACGGATTTTGGCCTTTTTGGGCGGAAAAATGGGCGCAGGGCCTCCCGCATTATATTCGCCATTTCTTCGAGCGCAAAACAGTACTAGCACCGTGAGGAGCCCCCGGCCCAGTTGTACCACAACCGGACCAATTCGCGGGCACGTCTCGTCCCCTTTTCGCACCCCCGCACGTTCTGTAAATCGGCAGTAAAACGAGGTTCGGACCACAGAATCGACTCCCGTCTTCTCCGACGTTCGCCTGTCGCACATATCTAATGCATCACCCCAAAATCCCTCACCACCCCGGAAACACGAAAGTTGGCCAAGATCCGTGAGCTACAGCACACGGCCTTGGCCGCGGGGTGGCTACGTTCCTAGGCCTTGGCAGCGGCGTGGCTGGGTTCCATTGCGTTGGCCTTGGCCGCGGGGTGGCCGCGTCCCTTGGCCTTGGCCTTGGCCGTGGGCGAGCATTTTTCCAAAATGTGAGCACACGGTCCTTGCCGTTGCTTCATATTTTTGGACCAAAAACTGAGATCCACACCTACCTTCCACTTCTTTCTCCGGTTTTGCCTGAATCCGACGAGTTGGCCCACCCGTTCGGGCACCCGTTCTCTGGCGGTAAAATGGCCGTAAAACGAGTTTCGGAACTCGAAATTGGATTCCATTTTCTCCCGCCACCGACTCCCACCAAACCCGACCACGCCCCCAAAAATCCCACGCCGCCCCCGAAATGCGAAATTTGGCCGCAACCCGTGTGCTATAGCTCACAGATTTAGGCCTTTTCGGGCGGAAAAATGTGCGCAGGGCCTCCCACATTATTTTCGCCATTTCTTCGATCGCAAAACAGTACTAGCACCGTGGGGAGGCCCCCGGCCCAGTTCTACCACAACCGGACCAATTCGCGGGCACGTTTCGTCCCCTTTTCGCACCCCTTTACGTTCGGTAAATCGGCCGTAAAAGGAGGTTCGGACCTCGGAATCGACTCCGGTCTTCTCCGACGTTTGACTGTCGGACGTATCTAATGCATCAACCCAAAATCCCACACCGCCCCGGAAACGCAAAATTTGGACATGATCCGTGAGCCACAGCACACGGCCTTGGCCGCGGGGTGGCTGCATGCCTAGGCCTTGGCAGCGGCGTGGCTGGGCGCCATGGCCTTGGCCTTGGCCACCGGGTGGCTGCGTGCCTTGGCCTTGCCGCTGGGTGCCATGGCCTTGGCATTGGCCGCGGGGTGGCTGCGTGCCTAGGCCTTGGGCGCGGGGTGGCTGGGTGCCTAGGCCTTGGACGTGTGCTGTCGCTCACGGATCTTGGCCAACTTTCGCGTTTCCGGGGCGGTGTGGGATTTTGGGGTGATGCATTAGATACGTGCGACAGTCGAACGTCGGAAAAGAGGGGAGTTGATTTCGAGGTCCGAACCTCGTTTTACGGCGGATTTACCGAGGGTGCGGGGGTGCGAAAAGGGGACGAAACGTGCCCTCGAATTGGTCCGATTGTGGTAGAACTGGGCCGGGGGCCTCCTCACGGCGCAAGTACTGCTTTCCGCTAGAAGAAATGGCAAAAATAATGCGGGAGGCCCTGCGCCCATTTTTCCGCCAGAAAAGGCCAAAATCCGTGAGCTATAGCACACGGATTGTGGCCAAATTTCGCGTTTTGGGGGCGGCGTGGGATTTTGGGATGGCGTCGTCGGCTTTGGTGGGAGTCGGTGGCGGGAGAAAATGGAATCCAATTCCGAGCTCTGAAACTCATTTTACGGCCATCTTACCGGCAGCGAACGGGTGCCCAAACGGGTGGGCCAACTCGTCCGATTCAGGCAAAACCGGAGAAAGAAGTGGAAGGTAGGTGTGGATCTGAGTTTTTGGTCCAAGAATACGAAGAAACGGCGAGGACCGTGTGCTCACATTTTGGCCAAATGCTCGCCCGCGGCCAAGGCCAAGCCACGCAGCCACCCCGCGGCCAGCGCCAAGGCAGAGGGCCACGCTCGAGCTCCCTATCCTTGCCTCGGGAGCGCGGCCGGAGTGTGTGTTGTGTGTGCGTGAGAGTGTGCGACCTGCCTTGGTCGCGAGCATATGCTGCATTTCAAGAAAGGCACGTAGCCAGCCCGCGGCCAAGGCCAAGTCCGAGGCACGCAACCACCCCGCGGCCAAGGCCTAGGCACGCGACCACCCCGCAGCCAAGGCCATGGCACCAAGCCAGCCCGCGACCAAGGCCTAGGCACGCAGCCACCCCACGGCCAAGGCCTAGGCACACAGCCACCCCGCGGCCAAGGCCTTGGCACACAGCCACCCGGTGGCCAAGGCCAAGGCCATGGCACGCAGCCACCCCGCGGCCAAGTCCTAGGCACGCGTCCACCCCACGGCCAAGGCCATGGCAACCAGCCAGGCCGCGGCCAAGGCCAAGCCACGCTGCCAGCCCGCGGCCAACGCCAAGGCACAGGGCCACGCTCGGGCTCCCTATCCTTGCCTCAGTAGCGCGGCCGGAGTGTGTGTTGTGTGTGCGTGAGAGTGTGCGACCTGCCTTGGTCGCGAGCATATGCTGCATTTCGAGAAAGGCACGTAGCCAGCCTGCGGCCAAGGCCAATGCATAGGCACGCAGCCACCACGTGGCCAAGGCCTAGGCACGCGTCCAACCTGCGGCGAAGGCCTAGGCACGCGTCCACCCCGCGGCCAAGCCCATGGTACCCAGCCAGCCCGCGGCCAAGGCCTAGGCACGCGTCCACCCCGCAGCCAAGGCCATGGTAACCAGCCAGGCCGCGGCCAAGGCCAAGCCACACAGCCAGCCCGCGGCCAAGGCCAAGGCACAGGGCCACGCTCGAGCTCCCTATCCTTGCCTCGCTAGCGCGGTCGTAGTGTGTGTTGTGTGTGGTTGAGAGTGTGCGACCTGCCTTGGTCGCGAGCACGTGCTGCATTTAGAGCTAGGCACAGAGCCAGCCCGCGGCGAAGGCCAAGGCCGAGGCACGCAGCCACCCCGTGGCCAAGGCCAAGGCACACGTCCACCCCGCGGCCAAGGCCATGGCACCCAGCCAGCCCGCGGCCAAGGCCTAGGCACGCAGCCAGCCCGCGGCCAAGGCCTTAGCACGCAGCCACCCAGAGGCCAAGGCCAAGGCCATGGCACGCAGCCACCCCGAGGCCAAGGCCAAGGCCATGGCACGCAGCCACCCCGCGGCCAAGGCCAAGGCCATGGCATACAGCCACCCCGCGGCCAAGGCCGTGTGCTGTAGCTCACGGATCTTGGCCAACTTTCGCGTTTCCGGGGCGGTGCGGGATTTTGGGGTGATGCATTAGATACGTGGGACAGTCGAGCGTTGGAAAAGAGGGGAGTCGATTTCGAGGTCCGAACCTCGTTTTACGGCCGATTTACCGAGGGTGCGGGGGTGCGAAAAGGGGACGAAACGTTCCCTCGAATTGGTCCGATTGTGGTAGAACTGGGCCATGGACCTCCTCACGGCGCAAGTACTGCTTTCCGCTCGAAGAAATGGCAAAAATAATTCGGGAGGCCCTGCGCCCATTTTTCCGCCAGAAAAGGCCAAAATCCATGAGCTATAGCACACGGATTATGGCCAAATTTCGCGTTTCGAGGGCGGAGTGGGATTTTGGGCTGGCGTTGTCGGGTTTGGTGGGAGTCCGTGGCGGGAGAAAATGGAATCCAATTCCGAGCTCCGAAACTCATTTTACGGCCATCTTCCCGGCAACGAACGGGTGCCCAAACGGGTGGGCCAACTCGTCCGATTCAC
>JASUUG010000877.1:0-55743 GCA_030449905.1 Luvunga scandens | reverse complement strand
GGAAAAATATAATAAAATATGAGTATGAAACTCAGTGAGCTTAGTGAATGGATAGTAGTTTTGAGAAAATAACTTTACTCTAAAATAATTGTATCATTTCTAAACATGATTTCATCAAAATATCACAAGAACTTAAATAAACTTGTCTAATTTAAATCATGCACCGAAATAACAATATCACATAATTTTGCACAAAATCTATAAAATCATAACACTTATAATATCAATATCGAATACCGAAAACTATCACCAACAAATACGCAGGAAATAATCTCATCATATTCAACCTCGACAGTGCAATAATGTACTATTTAGGTACTGTTAATCTTATAATATTGATTTTGATGATAACAAAACTTATATGTTCTTGATTAAAATGTTGGGGCTATTAAAATGAATTTCCTAAAACCATAGACATGTTTAAACAAGCTTAATGACCGTTGACTTGAGTTAGAAAATCTTTTCCTAAACAAAAGTTCTCAAAATATAGACTCGAAAAGTAATGGTAGACCATTTATTTTATAAACAAGTGAATTGATAATTTACAGCAGAAATTGTCTTCTTAATCTTGAACCGCTTATCTGTAAGATTCTAGAAATTAACAGTGAACCGTTTAGGACAAATGGTAAAAAGATAATTCTGAGAAAAGGAGAGTTTTCTAATCTTAGCTAGACTTGTTTGATAAGATTACAGAAAATTAGCAATTGACTAGTTTATTAGAAAATGGAAATTGATAATTACGAAGAGAAAGTTTTATAATCTTGAGCAGTTGCTTAAAAGCGAGGAGACCTAAGTTTGTTTGCAGATTCTGGAAATAAATGGAAGTGGAAGTAATGAGTAGCGATAAATCGTTTGTATTTAAAAATCTAGCGGTGGTATTTGGACGGAAGTCGAAATGATAAACTAATGAAGCAAACGACAATCGATTATTCTTTGGAAAGTCAACAACATTAGTTTTTAACTCCATTATAAAATGGCTCAATCAAATTCAAATCAAGAGAGATCTAGTAGTTTTCATGTTGCTTACTTCGCCACTGAAAACATACATCATTGGGCTTTAAACTTGTTTTTGTTTCATTGATTAACACTTTGAGATTTCAATTGTAATCGTTCATTATGTAAATTGGTTGATTGTAATATTTATTTTGAATGATTGTAAGTGTTGGGATACACTTGGGTTGGGAGTGGAATAATCTCTTGTTGTAAAGGTCATTGACACCTTTGGAAGTCAATTAAGTGTTGTTGAAGCCTTGGAGGCTTGCTTAGTGGAATCCTCAAGCCCGGTGAGCTTGGAGGCGTGAGCGTGAGCAAGGTTGGCCTAACCAAAGTAAAAATACGTGTGTTTGATCTCTCTTCCCTTATCCTTTTAATTTTGAGCATTGATAAAATTATTGTTTTTATTTATTAAAACATTAGTTTTTAAATTGTTGTGTGGTTTTATTTGTTTATGTTTTAGAACAATTCAACCCCGTCTTGATAGTCTAGTTGGTATTTAGATACAATCATGCCCCCAAGCTATCACGGATAGATAGGGAAGTAGCATCTCGTATCTCGTCATATCGAGGACCTCATTGGATGGGTAATGACGTCTTATCTGCAGGTACAATCACGCCCGAGGAGCTACACATATAGATGCGGAAATGTCATCTCTTATCTCGTCATTTAGAACCTCGGCGACAAGCAATTACATACTATCTGGTCTTATCACGCCCCGGAGCTACTGCGAATAGATCGAAAATATCATCTCACGTAACTCATCATTTCCGAACCTCAACAGACAAGCAATTACATACTATCGAAGTCTTGTCACACCCACAGCTATACGGATAGATTGAAAAATATCATCTCATATCTCATCATATCATCCGCGTATGCATAATTTGATCCCCAAAAGACAAAGTCGCCAAAGTAAATGGCCTAAAGCCTCCGTGTGCACTCAGACGAGCCCCAAAAGCCTGTATCTCATATGTATCATATGTATCTCAATATCAATATCTTTGTATTCATCATACCACATGCATATGTCATCTTATCTGTATCACTGTATCTGGAGGGGAAGGGTACCGTCTAATGATTTTTCAAACAACAATTTATATACATATACATAATATATATAATCTCATCTGAAATTTAATTCGAAATCTCATTTCCTTTTCATTTAACATGCCTTAAATATGCTTTTCTTTTCTTTAAAATATTATCATGCATAATCAAAATCGGTAACCAAAATCATTAATTAAGCACATTTTTCATAATAAATACCAAAATACAGATAAAATCCATTTCTATGAAATCATTTAAATCGAAGCATTTGAAACTTATTTCGTAAACATGCTTTACTATCATAATAAACTATGAAATTAGGTTTGTATATTTCCTCGTATAGTGACAATGTCCGAACTCGCATCGCTACATCCGTGGGTTGATTATTGTTAAGTGGATCCTCCTAATTTAAGGAAATAATATAATTACTATCTCAGAAATCGAATCACAACTAATAAGCTTCAAACGACGTTTATTCATAATAAATTATTCCCAAATCTATAAAATTACCAAAATGCTCTCAACATCAAAATTCATCAAATTATCCTCGGAAGCACAGTTACCAAACTACCCTCAAGTCCGATTACAAAAATATCCATGAGTTAAAATTATGAAATTACCCTCGAAAATATGAAATTATCAAAATACCCTAAGAATGTAAATTACCGAATTACCACAAAATCTCAAATTACCTAACAAATCAAAATTACTAAAATACCCAACAATTTACCCTAAAGTTTTTAAAATTATTGAATTGCCCTAACAATCAATGGTGGCCTGAGCTCATCAATGGTGACCGGAAGCTTAGGTCTAATAGTTCGACCTCAATGAGTCCAATGGTGTCGACGGTGACCTCCCACTGCGATGACGACATGCAGATTGAGCTCCTCAAAATGGTGAGTTTTTCACCCGTTGATCGGTAATTCGGTTTTGATTGATGGGGTTGGTCGGAAAATGATGAGGGTGAGTTGAGAACAAGATCAAGTGGTGGCGTGGCCTAAAAAGGGCGAGATCGGCGGAAGAAGACCCCAGGGTTAAGCCACGGATTTTGAGCTTGATCACAGTGTTTTGGTTTGTTTCTAGTGACAGTGATAGCAGGGATGCATTGGCCAACTCTCAAGCTTCAGATCGGTATCTTGCTCAGCCAGTGGGGTGGCCGGAATCGTGAGATGTATCGGGTTGGGTCATGTGGATTTGGGTCAGTTAAGGAGTCAACTCTCTCTCTCTCTCTCTTCTATTTTTGGAAAGAAAATGAAATGCCACTCTGACTCATTCTTTCCTTAAATAGAAACTGACACTTTTTTTTTTAGCTTAATACAAATTAAGCTAATACCGAAATCAATTGCCAAAATGAAATCCGACTACGCAGCCATTGAATCGGGTCTGAATTGCCTCAATTTTGTGTTGGACAAATTTAAATTCTTCGAGCACGATCAATTTAATAACCGTGTCTAATTTACCAACAATGATTTGTAACCAATCCAACGTCTTTAAAAATTAGTGACGAAATTAAAAATAACATCATACACTCAATTAAATAAATTACAGTGCAAATATTACAACTTACTAATCTATGAATTGATTACAATGTGCTTATAGACAGAAAAATAATATAAAATTTGATTAAAGAATGAGTGTCAAAGAATATAGAATCTACCAAATGAAACCACTACAATAGACATTATTTTAGCTTTTGTCCTTTGGGCGGCAGGGGGGGGGGGGGCAGTGGCGGAATTAGCGAGGTCAATTTTATAAATTGTAATGTCACAGTGTCATATTTTTTTTAAATAAGTACGAATTTAAGGGGGAAAAAAAATCTTATGGGATAGGCTACCCAGGGGATGAATAGATCTGCCCCTTGGAAAATGAGCAGGATTTGTGCTATATTAAAAAAACATAAGGAATTGGGGCATTTTATAAAAGGATTTTTCAGGATTTGATCTGAGCACTCCTAAAATTTTAAGGATCTTATGTAATGTGTCATGTAGTAATTCTGTATAGATATAATTTAATTTCTTTATATTTTAAATTGATTAGTTATCAATCAACACATAAATTATTAAAAGAGAATGTTAATCCTTTAAAAAATATTTTTGGCAAGCTGATCTTAAAAGATATTGTGGTTGGAATATCATAGTCGTCAGCCGAATATAGTATGTTTTAGGAAAATATATACAATTTCATTTTGAGTAGTGTTGCATATACGTGAGGGAAAAAAATAATGTTAAGCACTATTAACTTTAATCCGAAAAGTTGGAATGTATATATAATAACCTCTTTCTCCTTGAGAAAAGACAAAAATGAAAAAATATATCCAAAAACCTGACTTGGAAAGCTGTTATTATGAAGCAGATGGAAAAAATGAGAATGCTAATAGTAACGCATCCAAGCTCGTATATTACACGCACATTCACATGACAACACCAGTTTTCATTCTTACAGCAGCTTTTTTTTTCTTTTTTTTTTAAACCATTAACGGTATGAGAAAAATTTATCAATTAAAAATAAACGAAAATTGAGTAGTGTCTATCAAAAAATGCATAGTGCTGCGGGAATGCAAAAAACTTAAAAAAAAACACTAAACACGAATGCAACAAACTAAATGATTCTCGACTTTCAGTTCCAATTAGCTTAATCAATTCATGCATGCCAAATTTTGCTGCCAAGTTTTTCTTCAACATAAAAGGACTTCACTTTTCACATTGTCCTCCCCTTTAATCAGTACCATCAATAATCAGCATATCCACGGGCGGATAGAGATACGTTGGCAATGGCACCTTGGAAGGGAGAGTAGGCAACGGAGCTTCAAAGTTAAGCACACGAATTGCCTCCCTCATGGAACCCCTGAGACTTTCATCCGGATGAGCACACCACAGCCCAACAGTCATCAAACGCTCGACCTCTTGCTCATCAAACTCTCCGCATAGCCTCGGATCAGCCCCTTGGAGGAGCTCTCCATCACCATAGAGCTCCCAGGCCCACTGCAACAAAGACACATTTCCTTGTTTGGCCAGTGTTTGGTCGATGGATTTTCTCCCGCAAGCGATTTCTAAAACAACAATGCCAAAGCTGTAGACACCAGATTCTTTGCTGGCTTTCCCTGACATGATACATTCAGGCGCCATGTAGCCCAATGTTCCTGCCAAAACGGTTGTTTGAGACCCTTTGCTATGTTCTACAAGCCTTGCCAAGCCAAAATCTCCAATCTTGGCTTTGAAATTTGAATCTAACATGATGTTGCTTGATTTTATATCTCTATGTAGTACACAGTGATCCCATTCTTCTTGCAAGTAAAGTAACCCTGCAGCCAAGTCTTGAGCAATTTTATACCTCAACTCCCATGTTAAAATCCTATTTTCATTGAAAAGATGTAAATCCAAGCTGCCATTAGGCATCAATTCATAGACAAGCAACAGCTCATTTTTCTCATGGCACCAACCCAAAAGTTGCACTAAATTCCTATGCCTCAATCTGCTGATGATTTTCACTTCAGAAGCATACTCCTTTATCCCCTCTTTCGAACATTTTGACACTCTTTTCACAGCAACATAAGCGTTTGTTTCCCCTGAAATTCCTTTATAGACACCACCGAAACCTCCCTGGCCTAGTTTCTGTTCATCACTGAAATTATTTGTTGCCTAAGCCAATTCCTTGTACGAATACTTTCTCGGTCCTGATAGTTCAAATTCATCACCAACATACTTATTGAATCCTTGATTATTGCCTTCATTATCATCCTCATCATATCTCTTCCTCCCAATGCCAGTAACCCAAATGATCAAAGCCAGCACACCAATCAAAACACCCCCACCAAGACTCAATCCAACAACGAGTATTGTTCTGTTTTTCCCTCTTCTTCTTGGTGGCAAGACTGGATTATTACTAAAATTATCATCCATTTCTAAACTCGAACTAAACTCCCACGAGTAAATGCTAAAGTATGCATATGCACTTCCAGTCGCCATGGAGAAACCAAAAGTAACATACTCTGGTAAATGAAGCCTTAAATCAACTTGATAATTTAGTTATTGGATCACTGTTGTATTTTCTGTAAACCCAGTGAAAGCAACACTCAAATTATGTGTACTTTAATTATAACTGATCCATGCCTCGTTTCTTCTCGCATCTCCAACATCACTCCACCATGTTACAGTGTTAACAGATTCCAGCGTATTGATATCAATACCAACATGTGTAGGAGGAGGATCCCAAGTGTTTTTAAAGATATCAAACTCCACCGCAACAAATGGAACTGACGAATTCAATGGCTCGATATCTTTGGTAAGACCGAGTGAGCCTCCACCTTTGTCATCGTTTGCAATTGCTGGGGTACCTTGCGGAGCAAGAAAGAAGGCAAGCCCGTCTGCACAAATGGTTCTATTTTGAGAATCGATGACAAAGGAAAGTGAGTGGTGAAATCCGTGAGATTCCGCGTGGCTTTGTCCCAAAGACGCATGGTTTGTTGTACGTGGCACGGCCATCCGTTGCAGGATTCGGCGGCAGTTGAATCACACGGTTGCTGTTGGGGTAAGCTGTCTGATAAGTTATGTTATCGTGAGATAGAGGACTGAAACTTGAATAGTTGAAGGGTAACGCGCTTGCCAGTAAAGGAATTAGTAAAATAGAAAGCCATGTGGTGATTGCAAATAAATGGAGAAGAAGAAGAGCCATTTATCGATGAAAGGATTATGCTGCTATTACCAAAATATTGGATGTCACTTATGCTTGATGAATACACATATAAATCAAATACGCATTTAGGCACAAGTATTTGCTCCATTTAACTAATAAAATATCTTGAATGGTACCAGTCATAATAAAAAAAAAAAGTCACAATTCATTATGTAGTCATACATTGTTTACTTACTACGGAAAAAATCTTTCCATGATAAAGAACTTATTCATTGTTAAAAATAATTTTTTAATGTGCAAAAGGAAATTGTTTTGTAAAGTAACGTGAATTAATTATTAAAACTTGACAGTGAAAAGTTAAAAACAAATTACATTCTAGACTTTGACAAATTAATCTCGACTGTTTTGTTTGGAGATTTTCGAATTAAGTGGGCCATCAATGCTATTTATAATTTAAACTAGTCTAGAAATCGTGCTCATTATATAAGAAGTTTTCATATGTCATTATTCTATTTTGCTCGTTTAAGACATAACTACGAATTCGTAGTTCCAGGGGTTTAGCTCAGTGTCTGATTAGCTTTTAAGCATCTTTATCTAGTTGCATTTTCGAATCCTAAAAGAGAAATAGTCAAATAGAATTAAAAAAATTAATTTAGACTTTTCCATCCTTTGTCTTTAAAACAAAAAATATATATATATATATATAAAGTTATGGAATTTTAAAAATTGATGCTAATTACTTCTATGAAGGAATATTTACTAGAAATTGGCGGAATCATTCTTTATCATTGCGAGGATTATTAGGGGGTCCGGTATAGGTTTGTTAATGCAAATCAAAATCTTTTTAGTGCGGGTTTGGTAATTGTTAATATCCATGGAATACCCGAACCTCCATTTTTTTAAAAAAAAATTAATATTTAATTTTAAATCTTAAAGGATCAGAGCGACTAAAAACGTAGCCTTGTGTTCTTATTTAATTTCTTCATCAGCCTAACTTGTATTCTTATTTGAGTGTTGTGCTATAGTTTATTACAAAGCATTCAAGCTGACAAAAATTATTCTGATTTTGTTCATTTATTTCGGTTAGAGTTCTGCAATTTTCTCTCAAATTAGGCATGAAAACTCATGACTGATGAGCTTGCCTTGCAGTTACAGAGGAGTTGTCCAGTTATCTTGAGATATATACATTTTTTCTGCAGTTCTTTTAATTTAGAGTATTCGTATTTGTATTAGGCAGATTATATGCTGACCTCAATTTTGCATTAGCAGGTTTTATTTCATGCAATGAATTAAGAAGGTATTTGAATATAGTTTATTAAATGGATAGTGCAGATTTGTTTAGATTTCATATACCATTAATAAATCTATTTCATAAATTTACAGCTTTCATATATTATATAATGAGTAATAACTTAGTGGACGATGGACAGTATCACATGGTGTCGGTCTAATTAATTCACAGCTTAAACATTAGTCATAAAGAATTTTAGAATTTTATCATATATCCAGATGCTCATCGTATAGTAGACACTGATGCTCACTTCATTTTCTTTGTCTAACTTATGATTTTAGGTTTGATTGAATGTATTATTTTGGCATTTGTATTTGTACTTGAATTCTAATACTGAATACCATATAAGCTATAGTAGGTTTGGTAGTAAACTATAAACCCACAAAGAGCATGACAAGTTTTGGTAATTTTTTTTTTGGTGGTGCAGATTTGATTAAAAAAAATGCTGGTACCAAATCTACCCCTCGTCAATTCCTTCCTAAAAATATTATTTAAAGACAGATGATATTTGATCCAAAATCTCGTTAAATTAAATTTAACGATTTCTGGCTTGGATCAGAGCTCATCTCCCGAATGAGAGTTGGTGGACGGCGGCCGTCTCTAAATTTTTGTTTGATTTTAAAAGGAAAAAAAAAAAGTCAATTTTATTAATGTCGATAGTTTCGTTAGATTTCAGACTAGATATCAGCATTGTTATTTAAATTTTTAAATATGTGAGTTGTTGAATTTTTCATTTCCTTTTTCTTCTATTCGTATGTCGTCAGTACACTGTTGACCAACTGATACTTACACTGTGATATCTTCTACAAAGTATAATAATAGAAAAGGACCTTGACTTTAAAAAAAGTATTTCCAATATAGGAACAAATTCTAGAAGCTCTTTTAGCGCGTCAACTATGTTTTGAAATATAGTATTGATGCCGCAATAATCAAAGGACACATGATATTAATTAATAAAATTGTAAAATTTAGTTTTCTTTTTGTATTTTGACCTGTTTATTAATCTTTAAATGCAATCTTTTTTCCAATAATATCTTTCTTAAAGCACAGTATTTTCTCTCCGTTTCCCAGCTCTTTCCTTCAATAACAATCCTTTCATTATCCCAAAACATTGAAACTACTTAAATACTTTCATTATATTTTTCTCTCAAAATTCTTAAAAGCATAAATAGTACTTTGAAAGCCAGGATAGAAAATACTCATTCCCTAACAGAACAGCAAACATGAGAACTATGTTGGGTAATTGATTAATTAATTAAGAGTAACGATAGATATATTAAATTTTTTATCTCAAATTCCATTCCAAATAATATATCATTCATTGATTTATCGATAATTCTTTATAAAATCTAAGTAAATTAATTATATTATCCTTACTACTCAATTGATAAATGTCATGTCATTTGGAATAACTTTTTAAAATAAATATTTTGGGATATGTATCACTATTTATTAATTAATAGTAGAGGTAATCAAATAACTAACTAACTAAAATTATTTCAAAATCACTCAATCAGATTCTTAAAAATAAAGAAGTACAATAATTTTTTTGTTAATGCTCTTAGGATATATATATTACATGCAGCTGTTTGGAATTCGAACATCATTCGAACGAGTAAGGATGGAATTGCCAATTTACCGAACAAGATAATTTTTTTTTTTTTAATTTTAAAAAACTGTTTATTTTCTTGGCCCATTTGCATTGCATTTAGGCTTTGTGATGCCCAAATTATTATGGCCCATTTCTTGGGCTCTCCCGCCGACGCCGAATCAAGCCGACATTTTCGAGCCATATCAACCGGATAGTTTCGCTCTCTGATCAATTATCAACCCGAATTCTCGCTGTCTTATCGTTTATCAGGCCGATAGTTTTGCTCCAGGAATGGCAAAATTTGGATATGGATTTGCATGTAAGTACATTCGAAATCAAATCTGAATTGAAGTTCTGATATCCGGATCCATAAAAAATATAAGAAATCATATGTGAGTAATATCTGCGTAGATTGCTACTGGATTTTTAGATATCCGGACCAACATAATAATAAATTAAAATATAATTTTAAATTCAACAATTTATTTAATAATATCAAATAAAATCTAATTATAATTCAATAAATCAATAATTAAATATTTATTCAACATAAATAACATACAACAATACAGTAAATCCACAAATAAAAATTTCACAATATAAATCAAACATTACAAAAATCTAAGGTGAATCGATTTATTACGATATTCTCTAATAATAATAATAATAATAATAATAATAATTATTATTATTATTATTATTATTATTATTATTATTATTATTATAGTTTCTTAACATATTTCTCAAAGTTAGGGAAGATTATAGAGTTAAAAATACTTATACATATTAAACGAATAATTTAACTTAGATATTTGTCAATTGAAATTCAATTAAATAAATAATTTAATTAAAAAAAGTATGGATCCAAATATTTGATTTTTCAAACGCACTTGCATTTAGATCTAAATTCACATGGATAGTAGATTTTAGGCTCTGGATCTACATTTTTAAATATACAAATCTAAATTTTCGAGATTATTGCAGATGCCGACCGAAACGGAATTTTTTTGCCATCCCTGATTTGCTCCGAGCTTATGGTCCAGTGTCTGACCCTGTTTTAAATAACCTTTGTCCAAAGTCAGAACAGAATTAACCGTTTGAATCGTTAACTTCTATAAACATTAAAGAAAACAGAGATGATTTCAACTATTTCAAACGGGCCCTCACTGATTTTTCCTTCAAAGAATTCATTAATGAATTTAAATTTTTATTTCAAACAATGAAAAGTTTTTCATCTTGATCCCTCCTTTTACTAAAAAATATTGACTAAAATAGAAGATAATGGAAAAAAAAAAAAAGCACTCTAATGCAGTATGTTCATCCTCTAGTTTATTGAAACCTTTATTTTTCTATCTTTTCTAGTTTGTTATTATTTTGCTAAAATGAGAAGTCTCTTATTCGAAAAGGACTCTAAAAATAAATAAACTTTTGGATAATTTTAAAATGTCAATATTCAAATGATTATGTTCGATAACATTTTTTTTCAGTAATACAGAATTTATCCTTTAAAGATTGCTTAATTGATTGCCTCCTATGCGTAAAAAGAAAACTCAAATATTTAAATATAAAGGGATACATTTAATATAGATAAATTAATTTATAATTTATAAATTATAAAAAACCATTGGTCTTTGATGAGCCATAAAAGTTTTAGGATATCTTGTGTTATTGAAAAAGAAAAAGTAGTTTAATACTATTAATAATATAGTATTTTAGCAAAATAATTAATAAATTAATAGCAATTATGGTTGAAAAATATGTTGCTAAATCTCTAAACAACATGAATATTTTAAAGGTTGATATTACAAATTTATATTGATGTAGGACAATTGCGTAGGATGAGCAGAGTACCTTGCGAAGGTCATAACTTGAGTTATAGGTATCTATTTTGGGGTGTATAATACTTGATAAACCATTGTTATCACCATTATGCCCCGTAATTGAGTCAAAAACTCAACTTGTTTCCCAGTCCTGTTGCAATTTTAAGTTATTTTCTTACTTTCCCTATTGTTGTTACGATTTTTATTTTTTATTTTTAGATATTGAATTTGAATGCTGTTTTTTTTTTTCCTTATTTAGACTAGTAGAATTTTATTACAAAATAATATTTCAGAATTTAAATTTACCTATTTTTGTAAATTCGCTGTATTTAGGTTAGTATAAAAGGGCTTTCTAGTTTTGATTATTTAGAACTTTTACATAATATGTTAATTATTAAGAAACTTTGTTTCTTTTGGATATGTTTCTACATCGTCATATATTATATATTGAAAGAATTAGGATCCAAGGATCACTTGCTAGCTACAAGAATTAGCTAACTAGTATGTGGAGTTTGTTTCAAAAAAATAACCAAGAGAAGAGAGTGTAACTAAGCTATTATGGATAAACTAAGTTAATCAAAATTAAACTATTAATTTACACACAACAATTTTTACTTATCTATTTATTTTTTCAGGAAAACATAGTACACAGTAGATAAACAAAGAAAATCTCTTGTATATCTCAAGAGACCTTATCACACATACACAATTAATAGGTAATAAGATTATACCCATCTTTATATTCAATTAAACATAACACATAAGAGTAACATTATAATTAATGAGTGTAGTAAGTGTTTCTCCCATATTGAGGGACAATAAGAAGATCAAGATTGTCATTCGTAATGTCATCATCAGTAATTTTCAGTAAAATAATACCTAATATGTGTTGCGGAATTTTAGATGTAGTAATTACCAATATTACCATGACTACAACTTCTGGAGAAATATAAATGTGGTGTAAACAAATGTAAAGAAAAAATGACACAATAATTTTACGTGGTTCGACGTAACCCCTACATCCACAGGCAAAGACTGGAAGATAATTTTATTAATAAATGAGAATTTACAAAAATTGGGAAAAACTCTCTCAAAACTCAGTACCTAATACACCCAAATGGATCCCTTTAGCACTTGAGAAAATACTCTCTCTACAATCTTGAAAGAGCTCACTTGCTATACTCTTAGATCTCACAATTTTTGGATGGATCAACAAATGAAGAATTGCCTTCTACTTATAAGAAAATGAGGTGCACTATTACACCAACTCCAACAATTTTGTCAACAAAATTGGCACCTAAATTGCACCAATTTGTCAACAAATTTGGCTCCCATTTTTGGATGCATGCATGTGTTTTTCTTTTCAATTTGAATGCAAGCTTGCCAATTGCATGCGCCGCCAATGACTTTTCAATAATTCTCCACCTCAGTGAAGATTTATCCAAATCTGAGTCGAATACTAAATTCCCAGTACATCAAATCATCCTCAAATCTATGCCTTCCTTATTGTTTTAAACTTTTAGGATATTGATTAAGTTTATTAATTGTAAAATCTATTTAACCTAAAGATTTATTTAGAATTTTTATAATAAATATAAATATATTATTGAAATAAACATAATAATTTAAATTTTAAAAATTATTTAATATATTATAATATTATAATATTATAATATTATTTGTCTACTAGACAAATTAAACTATTTAAATTCTTCTTGTATTTTTTAGTTACTTATCTACAAAGATTATTATAGTCTTAAGGGAGTTTTAGTGTCCCTTATTGAAAGTTTAGTGGAATAGATTCCTTTTTCCAAAAATATATTAAAAAAAGTGACGCAATCAATACTCCTAAAAAGTTATTGAATATTTTTATGCTTTACATTAATAAAATGTTTTAATACTCTCTTTTTATACTCACTTTTTGTTGATATATATCTTTCACATTAAAATATCAAAATTACTTTAAATTTTCTCTTGTACAGTTTATAATCTCATATAATGTAACATATGCATCGTAAATTATTTAATTGAGTGTGATGTTATTTTTTTAATTTTGTCGCAATTTTTTTTTAAAGTCTTCAGAATTGTTACAAATCGTTGCAGATAATTAGACACGATTAATAAATTGATCGCGCTCGAATAATTTAAATTTGTTGCGACGCAAAAATTGAAACATTTCAGACGTGATTCAATGGCCATGTAGTTGGATTTCATTTCAACACTCGGGTCCGGTATTAGCTTAATTTGTATTAAGCTTACCAAAAAAAAAAAGTGCCGGTTTCTATTTAAGGAAAGAATAAGAGAGAGAAACGTTTCATTTTCTTTCCAAAAATAGAAAGGAAGGAGAGAGAGAGAGAGAGAGAGAGAGAAGCTATCGTTGACTGACCCGTTGACCCTTGACCCACATGACCAGCGAGCTTGACTCTATCGTTTCTCCCACTTTTGGCCACCCCATCGACCATGCTTGGTACCGATTTGAAGCTTGTGAGCCAGCCAACGTACCCCTGCCGTTACCAATGCCGAAAAACGGCCAGAACATCGGTGACCTAGCTTGGAAGACCCGCGGCCCAATTCGTTTCAACCCGTCATGATCCCACTAGTTTTAGGCCACGCCACCACTTGGATCTTGTTCCTCAACTCCCCCTCATCATTTTGCTACCAACCCCGTCACCTGAATCGGCCAGATTCCAGCCGATCAACAACCGAAAAACTCACGGTTTTGGGGATCTTGATATGCCGTCACCGCCGCTCGTGGGAGGTCATCGCTGGCACCATTGGACTCATCGAGGTCAGAACTACTAGACTTGAGCTTCCCGTTGCCGTTGCTGAGTTCTGGTCACCACTGACCGTTAGAAGCAATTCGGTAATTTCACAAACTTTAGGGGTAATTTTGTAATTCTAAAATTGGTGGACATTTTGGTAATTTCAAATTAGGACAGTTAGCTAAATTGAGATTTTAGGGGTAATTCGGTAATTTATGTCATTAAGGGCATTTTGGTAATTTCATTTTTTTTGGGGGTAATCTCATAAATTCAAAGGGTGTGGATATTTTTTGTAATTGGAATTGAGGGTAGTTTGGTAATCTATAATTCTTAGGATAATTTGGCAAAGTTTGATGTCGAGGATATTTTTGTAATTTTATGGATTCGAGAATATTTTATTGCGGATAGTGTCGTTTTTGAGTTTATTAGTTATGATTCGCATTACAGATAGTAATTATGTTATTTCCTTAAATTAGGAGGATCCGCAAATGAAAATCAACCTGCGGACGTTGTCGATACCGAGTTCGGACATCGTCACTGTGAGTAGAATATACAAAACTTATTTTCATTGTAGTTTAGTATGATTCTAAAATATGATAAAGCATATTTACGAGATGAGTTTTAAAGGTTTCGATTTACATGGTTTCGTAGAAATGGATTTTATCTCTGTTTCAGCATTTATTATGAAAAATATGTTTGATTAATGATTTTGGTTACCGATTTTGATTATGCATGATAATATTTTAAAGAAAAGAAAAGCAAATTTAAGGCATGTTAAATAAAAAAGGAAATGAGATTTCGGATGAGATTTCAGATGACTCTATATGTTTATGTATATGTGTACAAAGGTATATGAATACAAATATAATGATTGTTTTTAAAATCATTAGATAGTACCCTTCCCCTTCAGATATAGTGATACATATGAGATGAGATATGCATGTGCTATGATGAATACAGAAATATTGATACTGAGATACATATGATACAGATGGGATACAGGCTTTTGGGGTCCGTTTGAGTACACACGAAGGCTTTGGGCTGTGTACTTAGGCGACTTTGTCTTTTGGGGACTAGATTATGCTTGCACAGATATAATGAGATATGAGATGATATTTTTCGATCTATCCGTGTAGCTCCGAGGCGTGGCGATACTCAGATAGTACATCGTTGCCTGTCCATTAAGGTCCGGATATGATGAGATATGAGATGGCATTTCCCGATCTATCTGTGTAGCTCCGGAGTGTGATTGTACTCAGATAGTACATCATTGCCCATCCGTTGAGGTCTGAATATGATGACATATGAGATAGTACTTCCCTATCTATCCGTGTAGCTTCATGGCGTGATAGTACCTCATTGTCCGTCCGTCAAGGTCCGGATATGATGAGATTATTCTCCTGGGTACTTGTTTGTGATAGTTTTCAGTATTCAATATTGATGTTATAAATACTATGGATTTCATTGATTTATGCAGTATATTTGCGATATTGTTATTTGAGTACATGATTTGAATTTAATACGTTATTTAAGTTCTTGTGATTTTTTAATGAGAAATTGTGTTTTGATATGATTAATTATTTTAGAGTAAAGTTATGTTCAAAAACTACTATCCACTCACTGAGCTCGCTGAGTTTTATACTTATTCAGTGTTATTATATTCCCCTCCCCTCCTACAGGAGAATCGCAGATACAACAAATGACCGACCAAGAATGATAATTATTTTAGAGTTATGGCCACGCAATAGAGTTAAAAGTCATAGATGTTTTATTGAGATATTTTAGAATTGTATAATTTGATACATTTCGGTGATTGTGGACAAATTTATATATTTGATATGATATTTGATACTTGAATGATTTGGTATTTTGTTGAGGAGATTGGTAGTTCAGAGATAGTTGTATTTGAAATTCTTTTGGGAGTGCTTGATTTATAATTTTGCAGATTTGGTTATGTGATTATTATAGGGGAGACTCTGCCAAATTTTCAGTAGAATCCTTATTAGATAGATTATATCAGAACGATTAATTAGAATTAGGCAGACTTGCCCTATGGATTCGAAGTGGGTCGTGTCATATAATCTATATTTATTGGTGTTATTAGTAGTAACCCCTCTCGAATAAAATGGCTGCAAACAATAACATATACGAAAGCTACTACATATATACAAACTATGTACCTCTACATGCAATAACTTAACGTAGTGATATTGTTAGTTATTGTAGACGCATGGCACATCTTAAATTCAGTAACATCAATTTGTAGGAGTAGAGTTTGTGCATGAGTTTGACGAGAGAAATTTACCTTGACATCCTTGCAATAGATAAGGATTTAATTTGAAGCCCGGGTTGCAATTACATTGAACAACTTCATAGATTTGGCAAACAGATATTGATTTGTATGATTTATTTATCGCAAAGTCCTTAAACGATGTATTGAATATTATTCCCCAATTAAATACCAAAGGAACTTGTATAAAGTTATGAATATCTTGAGAATTAGTCCTTAGGTTGGATTAAAACCATTGTTGTTCTACCAAGAATGCATACTTGCACTCTCCAGCTGGCTGTCTTCCTCACCATTTACCGTTTCAATAGTTGCAATATAAATCTTGAGAGCCGAGGGGATTGCAGTTTGGCAACATTTGACACCAGCACAACCATATTTATTTTTACTGCTTTTATCATCTCAGCATCCGACGAAAAAATCCACAGTGGAGATAGAGGCGTAAGCAAAAGGGCTGTTCTTGTTTGAGAATAAACAAGAGGGTTGTTGCATGCTATGCCTCTGAATCTGTTTCTTGTTTCAGAATATACCAAAAGGCTGTTTCCAAAGTCAAAACTGAGAGAAGGATTATCGGTTTTATAGAGACAAGAATTGATTATTGGATGACTTAAGAGCATTGAGCTTTATTGGTATTTACAAAATTTCAAGAACTTCAAGTCGAGGATTAAAGGTTGCGATGTATGTTTTACCAGATAAGCAAATTATTTAAAACCAACTGTCAGTGAAACAATCGGATTCAATTCCAAACAGAAATGAAATGGTGACATTTCGGCAAAGGAATGTACAATTAGGCTTTGCTACTGACGGTTCTTGTGCCAATGCAATATTGATTGGGAATATTGTATATAGCAGCAAGATAATCTGAAACAACAATTTTATAATCTCAGCAATCTCTTTCCTGTTCTTTTTCTTTATTGAGAGTTTAAAGCTTAACTATCCAAAAATGAACTCCCTCTTCGAATCTTAGAAGGAAGAAAGATCACATACGTAAGTTGATTCCTTCTTGCAACTTGTGTCCAAAACTGGCCAAAAAGCAGGACAAATTAATTGGGTAAAAAAAGATATTAAATGTATTCAAAAAATAAAATAAAAACACAGTTGCAAATGACACCTTGCATTGTTACACGCAGCTTCCGACGAAACTCGAAAACCAAAAGTTTTATGTGGGATACCAACAAGCATATAAATTTAATGCTTAGACTTCGGGGTGGCACCCGGACCGTACTTGGGCGATGTGGGCTAGGTATGAAGTCGTGCCAATCTTGGGCATTACTTAATAAACTTGCGACTCAGATTTCATTAAAAAAATTATCAAATATATATTATTTTAAATATTTATATTTATTTAACTCATCTATTATATATATGTAAAATCTTAAACATTTAAAGTTTATATTTTCATGTCCAATTTCATTGAAATAAATTTAAAAATTATAACGTTACAAAAACATTGAAAAGGTATACATATATAACATTAAAAAATTACAAATTAGGGTACAAAAACTAAAAACCCAGCCCAGTGCCAGGTATTTAAAAATTGCATCTGGGCTTGATCCGAGTATTGCGATACCCAAACCAAGTTTTTACCAACCTTACTTGGACTTCTATATATGTGATATAAATGGGCAAGGATCTTCTCTTAGTGTTTTCTTCTTTTCCTTTCACCTAATCTCTCGTGGTGAAATAAATGGTTAAGATTGAATTTTGAATTTTAATATTGATGATCAAGCCATTTTTTTAACTTTATTCACAGTGAACTTTTCTTAGGAGAGAAAAATAATAGGAAAAGATTCTAATCTGATATGAATATAAAATTTCAGTTAATTAATTCATTAACTGGTGATAAAAATAACTGAAAAAAAGAGAGAAAGAGATGATTTCTTTTTGTTGACTACATGTATAAGGTATTTAAAGTTGACATCTTGTGTAGGAACATCGCAATGTCGTAAAAACATACGACATTGCAATGTCACACGGTGAGAAGAAAGTAAGGACATAAATGGGTAAAAAAACATTGTACCTGCTTCAACATTTTAATTTGTAAGGTAACTAAAGTGGACACCTTGGATAGGAATTATACATAGCAGCAATGTCATGAAAGCATGCAATATGCAGGACGGTGAGAAAAAAGTGAGGGCATAAATGAAAAAATAAAATAAAATAAAATTGCCTGCCTAATCCGATTCAATATTTTAATGTCTAAGGTAATTAAAGTTGACGTAATGGACAGGGACATCGCACTATCATAAAACACGCAATTTGTCACACGATGAGAAAAGGGGAACCAAATCACCGCACCCAAAAAAACAAAAAGGAAACGGCTAATTGCCGACTTTTCCTCCTTATATTGAGAAAATGTCTTCATACCTGCAGTGGTAGAAAGTAGAGATGGCCAATGAGTCAGACGGCATGATGCACGATATGAGTCCGTATAGTACAACATGGCATGAGTAGGTTTCGGTGGAGTATGCGGCACAGCATGACATGAATGTGGGTTAGGCCGGGCTTAAAATTTTAGGCACGTGGGCCTTAAAAGTATGGTAAAATTAGAAATGAGCTAAATTACGGCATGCAAAAAAACCCGTAATAAGCACGTTTCAATTTTTAATGACAGTAAGCTTAAATTTTATGATTTTGCAAATAACTTGAAATTAAATTTTTTAATATATTTTATTGGCTCAATTTTTTAAATTTATTTAATTCTTAATTTCAAAAAAAAATTATAATTGATTTATTTTTATAATTTATTAAATAAATAATTGATATCATGATTTTAATAAATAAAATTACAAATAGCATGATTTTATAAATATGTATTAATATTATTATGAACAATGATCTATAACTCTACGTAATCCCAAGTTAACAATTAAGTTAAACCTTAATAAAAATTATTTATTATTGTTATTGTTAAGTATTAAAAAAGAATTCTAATACAATAGGGTTAAGCTTAGTAATTAATATTACTATCTCTTAATATTATTGATTTATTATTATTGAATATGGACTTGAGTACTGAATTTTCGATTCTATTAAATTTAAATAAAGGCATATAGATTCAAAAATGTACATAGGCTTAAAAAAAATACACCAACAGGTTGACATGTGCTCTTAAAAAAATAAAAAATAAAGAAAAAGCTTAGCAGACTTTTTTTCTTAGGCATAGCCCATGGCACGACATGTGTGGGCACAACACGTGTGCTGTGCTGGGCCTAAGCAAAAAAAATTAGGTATGGCACAAAATATATAATGGACTCGGCATGGCACGAGCATGGATTGGCTTTCCTTTGATGGCTGGCACCATTGGTCACCTCTAGTAGAAAGAGTTAAATAGTCAATTAAGTTTTTGATGTTATAGCCATTTTAATATTTTATCCTTTAATATTCTTGAATCAGTGCATATGCAGTTAGTTATCAAATCTATGACATTGAAATTTATTTGGGGGTTCTGTTACTGGAATATTCCTTCTTAAGTGGAGAGAAAACAAAATCAAATCTTCGTCATTAAAATTGGAATTATGATTCAGTGCTAAGTTGAGTTTTATTGAGCACTGAATTAATGGTTAGAATTGCCTTAAGTTTTTTTTAATCTATACCCAATAATCATTGATGCAGTGCTAAGAAAAAACTCAACTAAACACTAAATTCTTATCCTTAAAATCGATATGATATGTGTCTTGAGATCCCAAAAAAAATTAGCAAAAGTTCAGCTAAGCATGGATCCAAATCTTTTTTTCTTTCGTTTGGATTTCGTTCAAAATTTGTCTTTCTTTCTTTATATTTAATTTAAGATAATTTTTGGGATAATTGGCCGGCCTTGCTCTTTCTGTCACTATGCCTTAATTAATGTCGCCATATGTTCAAACCACTAATAGATAATGTTTGTTTTAGAGCTATAGGCCTCCGCATTTTTTTTTCTCTTCTTATTCATGTCTGTATATCCGTTATAGGTGATCCCAACGTGTGGGACATTATTTTTTTTTTTTAATTGCAACTAGCTTTACTTGAAAATGATCTAATTCATTAATAATAGGCAACTTTGTTTTTCTCCAAAAAAAAAATGTATTTGAATATGCAGAATATAAGAAGAAATATTAATTCTTCATATTTCCTTACAAATTCAAAACAAATTGCTCTGGAGTTCTGACTTGAACGCTACATTAATTCACATGGTAAACACACACAGAGAAGAGAAAGGAAGTAGTTGCTGACTATACAAGGAGAGTAAAGAATGATTTTCCAATTGCTGTTGTTTCATATTTTGTTCTTGTTGTCATCTCCACCAAATTACGTTCTAGCAGAACCACGAGCTTTTTTATCAGCGTCTAATTCTTCATCCACTAACAGAAATGTGACTATTTCGCTGCCTTTCAGTAACAGAACAGATTGCTATTATGATGAAGTTTGGTTTGAAATGGTGGTTGGCTTGGACATTCTACAAACATCTCTTGGAGATTTTCAACATGAAGAGGAGGTTATTGTTAACAGATATGTTGGCTTTCAAAAACCAAATTTCGTCTTCTCTCAAACCAGAAACTTCTGCAGAATCGCCAGCAACAGCCTTGCCTTTATGGCCTATAATCCTACTGATTTCATTATTAACGATGGCTGGTGCCAACTGCCTGCGTCTCTCGATAGATTCATGTTTGCCAAAGAGAATCCTCAAGATTGGGAGGGATTGAATCTGATAAATAGCAGGTACTTTCAACGTGGCAAAGGAATAATAAAGCTGGGTTCACGTCTGTCGTGTACGTTGAGGTGAAAAAATAAAACTAAGCAATAACTTGCTTCCACGTATAATTTAGAATGATGATATTTAAACCGAAAAATCTGACACAATGATCGATAAAATAACAGTAAAAGCATACGGCGTTATAGTGTTGAGTAAAAATTAACACTCTCTTGCAATTAATATTGTAATATACTGCACAATTTACTGTTATTTTTATCGCCATTGTGGTGGGCTCTTTATCATTTTTATTTAATTTATATATAAATAAGTGCAATTAATAATCCGTGCCTTCCTTCGTTTTGATCTATTTTTCGATTCTTTCTTGGCAGCTGGTTATTCTCATACTATACATTATCTGAAGACTATTTTATTGGAAATTTCAGCTATCCTGGCATCTACAGCTCATCCACGGGTTCGCAAGACTCACTAGCCTGCGGCGGTTACAGCGGACTGATATTGATAGGTATATACCTTTTGGCCTTTTAAATCCTTTTAAACCAAATGAATCTAGGTACTTACCTTTGGAACTATATATAGTAAGGCAAAAAAGGTTCATGCTCAAGAAAGAAGTAAAAGTAGTGGAGTGAAATAAATAAAAGTAGTAGAGTAAAATAAAAGTTTTGAGAGGCAAGAAACGAAACTAATGCAGCTAATTCAAATGTCATATTTATGTATTTTAAGTATTCACTTCCATATTTAAAAATCTACATGTAGATAAAGGTCATGATGCCATATATGTATGTCGAGTAATGCTATACTTATATAGTTGGGATACATAATATGCATAACAAGTGATGTGGCATTGATACGTCATTCATTAATTCGTGGTATAAATACTCACTTAATGATAGGTAACTTAAGTCAACCAACACTCTAACTTGGCATGTAATGATTGCTAATACATCATTTGGGATACAAAGTGTGATAAAAGAGCAGTTGAAATCTACTTATGAAGTTGGGAAAGTTGAATCCCAATTCATGTGACATCAATGCAAATTCACCACTTGGATGAAAAGTGATATACTCAATAACTAATTACCACATGACCTTACGAGAAAATGCAGTATTCTTTGCCACGTCAGTTTGGATACGGACTTTGAATTCAATAGTATTACATTTACAAAGCTCGAATTCAAAGTTTTAACTTTTTGATCATTTACCAAAACTACATGATGATATGCAATTGTTATATAATATATCCCTTTTCTATTCCTAGCTACAATCAGCACATCGCTTGTATTTCTCTTTCAAGTTATCGGCACAATGCTGTTGCGGATCATAAGAAAGAAAAGAATGGATATCAAACTCAAAGAGAGGTTCTTCAAACAAAACGGGGGTTTACTTTTACAACAAATGTTAGATTCATACGATGGCAGCGTTATTGACAGATGCAAATTGTTCAGTTCAAAGGAGTTAGATAAGGCAACTAACCATTTTAATGTAAACAGAATACTTGGTCAGGGAGGCCAAGGTACTGTTTACAAGGGAATGCTTGAAGATGGAAGAATCATTGCCGTAAAGAAATCCAAATTAGCTGTAGATGATGAAGAATTATTAAAGCTTGAGGAATTCATTAACGAGATTGTCGTTCTTTTGCAAATTAATCACAGGAATGTGGTTAAGCTCTTAGGATGTTGCCTGGAGACCGAAGTTCCTTTACTAGTTTATGAATTTATCCCCAATGGAACCCTTTACCAGCATCTTCATGACCGTCATCAAAATGAAGAGTTTCCGCTAACGTGGGAAATGCGTTTGCGGATTGCCACAGACGTTGCGGGAGCACTTGCTTATTTGCACTCGGCAGCTTCCTCTCCGATTTATCATCGAGACATCAAGTCAACGAATATACTCTTAGATGATAGATACAGAGCAAAAGTGGCAGACTTTGGGACCTCAAAATTTATTGCTATGGATCAAACGCATGTGACAACAAAAATAAAAGGGA
Source organism: Luvunga scandens (assembly GCA_030449905.1). Taxonomy (NCBI): domain Eukaryota; kingdom Viridiplantae; phylum Streptophyta; class Magnoliopsida; order Sapindales; family Rutaceae; genus Luvunga; species Luvunga scandens. The sequence continues at coordinate 32,640 of JASUUG010000877.1, read as the reverse complement.
CCTATGGGTATTTGGACCCAGAGTACCATCAATCAAGCCAATTGAGGGATAAAAGTGATGTCTATAGTTTTGGAGTAGTTCTTGTTGAACTTTTAACAGGTAAGAAGCCAATATTTTCCGCAGATAATACTTCACAAGAAAATGTAAGTTTGGCTGCATTTTTTGTTCATTCTATGAGAAAGAATCGTCTGTACGATATTCTTGATGATCAAGTGATGAAGCTGAGAAAGAAAAATCAGATCATGGCATTAGCTAACCTTGCAGAAAGATGCTTAGACTTGAATGGTAAGAAAAGACCTACAATGGAAGAAGTTTCAATGGAGCTAAATGGAATTCGAGGATCTAGTAAAAAAAAGAGAGTAATGTTGAATAAAATTATCAAGAGGTTGAGTTTGAAAGAACCCAAGTAAACCGAAGCGTAGGAGCTTTCTATTTTTTTCTTTTTTTTTCATTTTGGCCAGAAAATGATTTACAGCACTGGTACCCAATTGAGACTATTTTGGACTATGAAATAAGCTCAGTTTGAGTGTGGATGAAATAATCAGTTTGACGAAAAGACAATGTTAGTCTATGGTAAATTATATTGTTTGAGATTAATGTTTTAAGCTTCAACACTAAGTATGTGTTTCATAAGTTACATAATTGTAGTAGCTTACTTATATTTGCTGTCTAAAACTCAATAGTTGACATTTTTTTAAAACAAGGGCTTGTTAAATTTAATTTAATGAAGCTAAAATAACCATTTAAATAATATATTAGTAACTTTTTAATTTAATATTTAATATTCAATATTATTACAAGTAAATAATTGACCTTTTTATGTTTAACATTCAATACTGGTTTGAATAAATGATTGAATAAAATTTTGATATTTAATCCTATGTTGATACTAGTTCACATAAATTAATTGATTTAAAATTTTGATATTTAATATAATATAAAATTCTAGCGTAAAAATAATTATGAAGTTAAGTTTTTATAATTATTATATGTTAAATATTAGTTTAATTGAGAAAGGAACGAGCGATAAATAGAACAAAGAAAAGCTTGAAATAGAACAACAATTTTTCTCCTATTCTTATCATACCTAAACTAAAATAAAAATAAGAATTAATAATACCATTAGTTTTGAACTAAAATTGGGCTAATCTACTAGTCGTAATAGCCAAACATGACATTAGATAGGATTAATTTTTCAGTCTTAAAATTAAATTCATTCTAAAGTTGAAAAATTAATGGCTTAGGCCAGGCTTTTTCAAATCCAAGCCCAAGCCCTTATTATATAACAAGTCCATGCCTTTTAAAAGCCCATCCAAACTTACACAAGCTAAGCTTGGACGGGCCTAGGCTGAGCTTTGGGCGGGGCCTGAGCTTTATCCCTCTCCCAAACATAGCCTAAAAGAACTAGCAATTTTTTGGGAAGACAAATTGATCATTTTACTTCCTTCTTAATCCTTGGATAAATTTTTAGCTTAAAATATTTTTACTATTATATAATTTAATTGTCTTCTAATTTTATAATAATAATATAATTATAAATTTACATATGTAAATTTTTTATCAATAAAATTACATGCAATTATAAATTTATTTTTCAAGAATTTTTTAATATTCGTATACAATTAAATTTGAATTAATATCAGATAGTTTGTACTAAATTTAATATATATTTAAGTAAACTGAAGTTAAAAATCATATACACAATCCACTCCAATACCAGAGATTAACGTTCACACACGAACCGTATACTTAAATGTAAAGAAAATTCTACGGTTTCGGCAATATGTACGGAGTTAAGAATTTTGCCGAAACCGTAGAGTTTTCTTTACATTTATCTATATCTAATGTGGAAAAAAAATAAAAAATGAATAAGGTGATGTTAACAATAAACTGTACTTATTAATCTATCAATTGATTAGAATTTGCTTCTGACAGATAAATAATACAAATTTTAATTAAAGAATGAATGTCAAAGAATACGATAGAATCGATTCAAGGAGCCCATTAATCAGTATTGTCGAAATTAACTTGTTCGGAAAACTTCAAGTATTCTACCAAATATAACCACTACAATAGACAGTATTTTAGCTTTTGTCCTTCGGGGGAAAAAAAATTAGCGAGGTAAATTTTATAAATTGTAATGTAACATTGTCATAATTTTTTTAAATAAGTACGAATTTAAGGGAAAAATAAATTCTTATGGGATTAGCTATCCATGGGATGAATGGATTTGCCCCTTGGAAAATGAGCAGGATTTGTGCCTGCATTAAAAACCTAAGCACTTGGGCATTTTATAAAAGGACTTAGGATCCTCAATTAATCTGAGCACTTTTAAATTTTTAACGATCTTATGTTACGTGTCATGTAGTAATAGTATATAGATATAATTTTATTTTTTTATATTTTAAATTTATTAACTACTAATCAACCCGTAAATTATCAAAAGAGGATGTTAATTTATAAGATATTTTTGACAAACTGATCTTAAAAAAATGTGGTTGGAATATCTTAGTCATAGCCGAATATAGTATGTTTTAGGAAAATATATATCACAAATATACAATTTCATCCTGAGTAATGTTACATATACGTTAGGGAAAAAAAATAATGTTAAACAACTTTAATCCGAAAAGTTGGAATGTACATATAATAACCTCTTTCTCCTTGAGGAAGGGCAACAATGAACGAATGTACGCAAAAACCTAACTTGGAAACCTTTTATTGTGAAGCAAATGGAGAAAATGAGAACGCTAATATTAACGCATCCAAGCTCGTATATTACATGCACATTCACATCACAACACCAGTTTTCATTCTTACAATAGCCTTTTTTTATTTTTTTTCTTTTTAACCGTTAACGGTATGAGAAAAAATTATCAATTAAAAATAAACTACAATTGAGTATTGTCTACCAAAAAATGCATAGTGCTGCAAGAATGCAAAAAACTTAAAAAAACACTAAACACGAATGCAACAAACAAAATAATTCTCGACTTGCAGTTGCAATTAGAATCAATTCATGCATGCCAAATTTTGCTTACCAAGTTTTTCGTCAACATAAAAGGACTTCACTTTTCAATTTGCACATTGTCCTCCCCTTTGAATCAATACCATCAATAATCAGCATACCCACAGGCGGATAGAGATACGTTGGCACTGGCATCTTCGGAGGGAGAATAGGCAACGGAGCTTCAAAGTTAAGCACACGAATTGCCACCCTCATGGAACCCCTGAGACTTTCATCTGGATGAGCGCACCACAGCCCAATAGTCATCAAACGCTCGACCTCTTGCTCATCAAACTCTCCGCATAGTCTCGGATCAGCCCCTTGGAGAAGCTTTCCATCACCATAGAGCTCCCAGGCCCACTGCAACAAAGACGCATATCCTTGTTTGGCCATTGTTCGGCCGATGGATTTTCTCCCGCAAGGGATTTCCAAAACAACAATGCCAAAGCTGTAGACATCAGATTCTTTGCTGTCTTTCCCTGATATGGCACATTCAGGCGCCATGTAGCCCAATGTTCCTGCCAAAACGGTTGTTTGAGACCCTTTACTGTGTTCTACAAGCCTTGCCAAGCCAAAATCTCCTATCTTGGCTTTGAAATTTGAATCTAACATGATGTTGCTTGATTTTATATCTCTATGTAGTACAAATTGATCCCATTCTTCTCGCAAGTAAAGTCATCCTGCGGCCAAGTCTTGAGCAATTTTAGACCTCAACTCCCATGTTAAAAACCTATTTTCATTGAAAAGATGTGAATCCAAGCTGCCATTAGGCATGAATTCATAAACAAGCTACAGCTCATTTTCCCATGGCACCAACTAGGGGTGGGCACTATCCGGTTTGGTTCGGTTCAGGCCTAGAACCGAGCCAAATTGAAACCAAATGGTTCATGATTTTATGAACCAAATACAATCCAAATTGTAGAACCGAACCGAACCAAATTAATTTAGTTCGGTTCAGTTCGGTTTGGTAATTTAGTTTGGTTTGGTTTGGTTTGGTTTAGTTTGGTTTCAATTTATATATAATATATTCATTATTTAATAAAAATGATATAATACTAATAGACTATTACTACAACAATAATCCTTAGTCTATAAATCCACAAATAATAAACAATATAAAAAAATTTAACAATAATAAATTAACATAATAAAATCCAACAATAATTTAGAAATCCACAAATAATAAACAATATAACAAAATCTAATAATAATAAATTAACATCATAAATCCAACAATAATTTAAAAACTCACTACATATTATAAAAGAAATTTTAAAATTGCATAGCCAATAAATATTTTTCTTATCATCACTTTTTTTAATTTTAATTTTAATTTCTTCACTGAACCATTTGGTTCGGTAATTTGGTTCAGTTTTAAACCGAACCAAATTAAAAACCAAATGGTTCAGAAATTTTGAACCATTTGGTTTTATGTTATGAAGCGAACCGAACCATATTATCATAATATGGTTCGGTTCCGTTCGGTTCGGCCTGAACCGAACCAAATGCCCACCCCTAGCACCAACCAAAAAGTTGCACTAAATTCTACTAATGATTTTCATTCAGAAGCATACTCCTTTATCCCCTTTTTCGAACCTCTTGACACTCTTTTCACTGCAACATAAGCGTTTGTTTCCCCTGAAATTCCTTTATAGACACCACAGAAACCTCCCCGTCCTAGCTTCTGTTCATCACTGAAATTATTTGTTGCCTGAGCCAATTCCTTGTACGAATACTTTCTCGGTCCTCATAGTTCAAATTCATCACCAACATACTCATTGAATCTTTGATTATTGCCTTCATTATCATCCTCATCATATCTCTTCCGCCCAATGCCAGTAACCCAAATGATCAAAGCCAGCACACCAATCAAAACACCCCCACCAAGACTCAATCCAACAACCAGTATTGTTTCGTTTTTCGCTCTTCTTCTTGGCGGGAAGACTGGATTACCACTAAAATTATCATCCATTTCTAAACTCGAACTAAACTCCCACGAGTAAATGCAGCTTACAAATCTAGAGAAACCAAAAGTAACGTACTCTAGCAAATGAAGCCTTAAATCAACTTGATAATCGAGGTATTGGATCACAGTCGTATTTTCTCTAAACCAGTGAATGCAACACTCAAATTATGTGTACTTGAATTATAACTGATCCATGCCTCGTTTCTTCTCTCACCTCCAACATCACTCCGCCATGTTACATTTTTAACAGGTTGCAGCGTATTGATACCAATACCAACATGCATGTGTAGGAGGAATTCAGTGGCTCGATATCTTTGGTAAGACCGAGTGAGCCTCCACCTTTGCCATCGTTTGCAATTGCCTCGGTACCTCGCGGAGCAAGAAAGAAGGCAAGCCCGTCTGCACAAACGGCTCTTTTTTGAGAATCGATGACAAAGGAGAAGTGAGTAGAGAAATCTGTGAGATTCCGCATGGTCTTGTCCCAAAGATGTACGGGTTTGTTGTATGTGGCACGGCCGGCCTTTACACGATTCGGCGGCAGTTGAATCACACGGTCGCTGTCGGGGTAAGCTCTCTGATAAGTTATGTTATCGTCAGATAGAGGACTGAAACTCGAATAGTTGAAGGATAACGCGCTTGCCAGTAATGGAATTAGTAAAATGGAAAGCCATGTGGTGATTGTAAATAAATGGAGAAGAAGAAGTGCCATTTTGCGGATGGAAGGATTATGCTACTATTATCAATATATTAAATTTAACTTATGTTTAGTGAATACACATATAAATCAAATACGCATTTAGGCATGATGTTTAGTGAATACACATAAATCAAATACGCATTCAGGCATGTTAGGAGTAACGGTGGTTTCCAGATTATTCCAGATGATCCCAGACTATTCCAGTTAATCCAAAGCTTCGATTATTGCCTACATATCAGTGTTATGTATCAGTGTTACATATATCAGTGTAAAAGTCACAAATAACAGATTTACAGGTGTCATGCTGTTATTGGCTCATTGTAAATCTGTTACTATGTTTGTTACTCAGCTCAGTTAGTTAGTTAGCTGTATCAAGCTACTATAAATGCAGAGCATTGTAAAGAGAATTATATGCTTAATAATAAAAACAATTTTCCTTCTCCATTTTTGTGTTTTCTTCCCATCCAAACACAGCACTACAAATTGTAATACGGTATCAGAGCCTTATCCAATGGCAAGTTCAAACAATTCAGCCTCATCATCTTTATCTTTCAGCTTTATTCAACCGGTTAAGCTTGATCGAACAAATTATCTTGTGTGGAAAGTGTGGAAAGCTTAGGTGCTGCATCAATCATCGGGAATGGTCTTGAAGGATTCATCAATGGTGAGAAGATTTGTCCAGTTCAATTTATCATTGAATCAACGGGTGAATCAAGTAATTCTGAAATTCAAGCTGCAAGATCTACTGAAAATCCAGAGTATATTGTGTGGGAGAAGACTGATAAATTGTTGCAGAGCTGGGTTTCTCTTCAATGGTGGATAATGTGTTAATCATGGTGATTAATCGTAAGACTTCATTTGATCTCTGGAAACGACTTGCAGAAATTTTTATGTCCCAGTCCAAAGCCCGTTATATGCCTTTGATGATGTAGATCCAAACCACCAAAAAAGGACCATTCTCTATTAGTGACTATTTCAATAAGATGAAGAAAATTTCAGATAGTCTTGCTATTAGAGGTAATCCACTTTCTACTAATGAGTTTATCATGCACATTCTCAGTGGTCTAGATGATAGCTATCATGCACATTCTCAGTGGTCTAGATGATAGCTATGAATCACTTGTAACTAATGTGCTGACTAGAATTGAAAAAGAACCTATTACTGTTGAGGAGATTTTTTCGATGTTACTAAGCATGAAATTAGACTTGAAATGAGCAAAGGCAAAACTCACAATGATATCATGCATGATATGAGTGCAAATTATGCACAGAAACGACAGAACTATGGTAGGCCTAATATTAGTAACAATAACAATAACATAGCTACTGTTGGAGGATTTGGTGGTAATTCTGGTGGTGAGAAGGATATTATTTGTCAAATTTGTTTTATACCAGGTTATGCAGCTTACAAATATAGAAATAGGTTCAATAATAGTTTTGTTCCTAGGCAGGCTAGAGGTAAGCAAGGAGGTTTCACGCCCAGAGATGGCCAAATCTTTGGTGGAAATTATGGGAGGAAACCAATTAACTATGGCAGACGATATAATGGGAATAGTTCTAGAAGAGGTTTTAATGGTGGATTTCCAAGAAGTGGACCTTTTCAAGGATATGATGCATTTCAACCACAGCTTCAACCAAGCTTTGTTTATCCTCAAGGAACTCATGGTTTCATTAATAGCAGTGCAACAACTAATTTGTTTGCTGGACATGCTGGTTTTAATCATGAAAATAATCTTAGTCCAGTAAGGGTGCGTTTGGGATTGAGGTGCTGTAGCTTTTAAGCTGCAGCTGTTATGGAAAAAAAACTGTAACTATGAAACAAAAATTAATATTATGTAGTAAATATAAATTTTAAATAATAATTTTGATAAAATTATTAAAGATATAATAAATTTTCTATAATACAAGTGAAAAATCATATCAATATAGCTTGTAAGCTACAATAGCTATTGTTTACCAAACACTTTAGTGCTGTAGCTTTTAAGCTACAGCTGCCCAACCTCAATACCAAACACACCCTAAATGCTGCTGATTTTTCCAACTACAATACTGCTGCTGATCCAACTTGGTACATTGATTCGGGGGCATCTAATCACGTTACACAAAATGTAGGTATATTCATAGCTTGTTCTGCTTACACAGGCAATGAGAAATTGCATATAGGAAATGGCATGGGTTTAGCTATAAAGCATGTTGGTATTGCTATTATGAGTACTCTTAATAAAGAATATCTTTACCTTACTAATGTTCTACATGTGCCTGATATTACCAAAAACTTGTTAAGTGTTTCTAGATTGCTAGCTGATAATCATGTTCTTATTGAATTCCACAAATCTATTTGTTTTGTTAAGGCAAAGAGTACAGGGATCATCTTGCTCAAAGGGATTGCTAAAAGAGGATTGTATTAAGTTACAAGTCTAGCTACAATATGTGATTCAAATTCATCTTTTGATCTCTTAACACCTATGTCAAAGTTAGTGTCTCTTGTTAATTCATAATGTAATCCTGTGTCTGTGTTCTCACAATGCAATACACTTGATACCATGCATATCCATGATGTAAACAATGCTTTATTTCAATCCAATAAAGATGCCAAATTGGCCTTGTCAGCTTATCCTTGTAAATATGTCAATTATTGTAACATATGTGCAGTAAATTCCTTAATTCGATTGTATTTTGTATTTTTTTTATTTATTTTGTCTCAAATTTTTGAAGTCGTCGGAATTGTTACAAATCGTTATGAGTAATCGAACACAATTATTGAATTGATCACGCTTGAATAATTTAAATTTGTTGCGACTTAAAATCGAGATAGTTCATACACGATTCAATGGGCGTATAATTGAATTTTATTTTGGCACTCAGGTCCAGTATTAGCTTAATTTGTATTGAGCTAAAAAAAAAAAAGGGTGTCAGTATTATTTTCAATTTAAGGAAAGAACGAGAGAGAGAAGCATTTATTTTCTTTCTTAAAATAGAAAGAGAGAGAGAGAGGAAGCTCGTTGACCCGTTGACCTGACCCGACCCGCGACATTGACCAGATCGGATCTCGCAATTCCGACCACCCGACCGGTCAAGCTTGGTACCAATCTGAAGCTTGTGAGCCACCGATTGTATCCCCGCCATCCTTGTCACCGAAAACTGGCCAGAACGTCGATGATCAGGCTCAAAAAGCCGCGACCAAACCCATTTATTCCAACCATCAATCTCGCCTGTTTTTGGCCACGCCACCACTTGGATCTTGTTCCTCAACTTCCCCTCATCATTTTCTGACCAACCCTGTCACCTGAAACGGTCGAATTGCCACCGATCGACCGCTAGAAAACTCACTAATTTGGGGAGCTCGATTTGCCGTCTGTTGAGTGCTCGAAAGTGTGTATTTATAATGGAGAAAATCATTATTTTACACTTTAAGTCTCACTAATATTCCTACTTTTATGTCTTTAAGTCCGTTATGATTTAATTATATATGTTTTATTTTAATTAATTATTTTATGTATTTTAGGGGACATCATGGTCATTTCACAATGAATGAGAGATTAGATACAAAAACGGATAGCAATTTTGAACTCAGGACAGTAGAAAACCTTAGGAAGAGCATAAAAAGATAAATGATACTGTTCACATATACGATACTGTTCATATATACAATATTGTTCACATATACGGTACTGTTTACGGTACTATTTACCTATACTATATGATGACGTGGCAACATTTGCTTGGACGAATGATGTGGCATTGACTAATGATGTGGTGTTGACTAATGACGTGTCACGATCCTATTGGACTAAAATGCTGATGTAACGTTGACCGACGACGTGGCAGTATGTCAGTGGACCGATAAAAACGTGCGTACGGTACATGCATATACACGGATGACAGCCCTGATGATGTGTTCCATCTAATAAGAACTTGCCATGTGGCGCAATCTTGAGCGTCCAAATTGTTTTAATCCGATGGCCATGATTTACTCATTGTATCTATAAAAAGGGGGCTCCCCCTCTAATTTGACACCCCTTAATCCATTTTTGAGCTCCATTTCCTGTAATTCCATCTCCATCTTATATTTTCTACGTATTTTAATAAAATTCTCATTTTACCCCTAGTTCAATTATGAGTGGCTAATTTCCTTTCAAGCTTGGGTTAAATGTGAAGTCTCAACATGCTCTATGGGCTTAATTTGGTAAATTTATTTTTTCTTCCCTTCTAATTTATGTAGATGTTTTGACTTTTCGTAGACAGATAGTAATAATCTTGTCCAGATATCGGCTAGTATTACCGTCTCCTTAGGTAAGGTTATTACTATTTGGCACGAGAAGCACTTAGCACCATATCTATTAGAGTGTGGTTCATGAGGAGTGGAAAATTTCCCTTCATAATTTAATTGGTACTAATAATGAATGTTAAGCCGATAGTGCATGTTGAGTATAGATCTAAAGATCCAAGCACTTCATTTTAATAGTTTATTCCCCCTGCTTTAATTTAAATTAATAGATAACCTACGTCATTTTCATTATAAATCCAATCACCCACTTAGAAAATTAATTCTACAAGCAATTAAAATCCACCTCCTCGTGGGATCGACACTTGTCACTGTTGATCTATTCTACAATAGATTCGTGGGCTTGCGAGTTCAATAAAATTTGCACAACACCGTCACCGCCACACATAGGAGGTCACCGCCGACACCTTTGGACTTACCGAGGTCAAAACTACCAGCCCTGAGCTTCTCGTCGCCGTTGATTGAGTTTCGGTCACCGTTGATCGTTAGGAGAAATTCTGTAATTTCACAAACTTTAGGGATAATTCTATAATTTTAAAATTGATGGACATTTTGGTAATTTTATATTAGGGTAATTAGGTAATTTGAGATTTCAGGGGTAATTCGCTAATTTATGTCATTAGGGATATTTTGATAATTTTATATTTTTTGAGGGTAATTTCATAAATTTAAAACTTGTGGATATTTTTGTAATCGAAATTGAGGCTAGTTTGGCAATATGTCATTCTAAGGATAATTTGGCAAATTTTGATGTCAATGGTAATTTTATGGTATTTTGGTAATTTACTGCGGATAAATGTCGTTTCGAGCATATTAGTTATAATTTACAATTACGGATAGTAATTTTGTTATTTCCTTAATTAGGAAGATCCGCAAATGAGAATCAACCCGCGGACGTTGTTGATACCAATTTTGAACACCGTCACTGTTAGTGGAATATTCAAAATCTATTTTCATTGTTGTTTATTATGATTTTAAAATATGGTAAAGCATATTTACGAGATGAGTTTTAAAGACTCCGATTTAAATGATTTTGTAGAAATGCATTTTATCTTCGTTTCGGTATTTATTACGAAAAATGTGTTTGATTAATGATTTTGGTTATTGATTTTGAATATGAATGATAATATTTTAAAGAAAAGAAAAGCATATTTAAGGCATGTTAAATGAAAAAGGAAATGAGATTTCGGATGAGATTATATGTTTATGTATATATATATAAATGGTTGTTTGCATATCATTAGACAGTACCCTTCCCCTCTAGAAAAAGTGATATAGATGAGATGACAGATGCATGTGGTATGATGAATACAGAGATATTGATATTGAGATATAGATGATACATATGAGATAGAGGCTTTTGGGGCTCGTCTGAGTACACACAAAGGTTTTGGACTGTGTACTCAGGCGACTTTGTCTTTTAGGGAGCAGATTATACATGTACAGATATGATGAGATATGAGATGATATTTTTCATCTATCCATGTAGCTCCGTGGCGTGACGATACTGAGATAGTATGTCATTACTCGTCCGTTGAGGTCCAGATATGATGAGATACGAGATGATGTTTTTTAATCTATCCGTGTAGCTTTAGGGCGTGACGATACTTAGATAGTACGTTATTGCCCATCCGTTGAGGTCCGGATATGATGAGATATGAGATGACATTCCTGATCTATCCGTGTAGCTCCAGGGCGTAATTGTACCCAGATAGTGCATCATTGCCTATCCCTCGAGGTCCGGATATGATGAGATTATTCCCTTTGGCACGTTTTTGGTGATAGTTTTCGGTATTCAGTATTGATGTTATAAATATTATGGATTTCTATTTATTTATGCAACATATTTGCGATATTGTTATTTGAGTATATGATTTGAATTTAATAAGTTATTTAAGTTCTTGTGATATTTTGATAAAATTGTGTTTTGATATGATTAATTATTTTAGAGTAAAGTTATGTTAAAAAACTACTATCCACTCATTAAGCTCGCTGAGTTTTATATCTATCTCGTTTTATTATATTCCCCCCTACAGGAGAATCGTAGGTACAACAGTTAACCCAGAAATGATAATTAATTTGGAGATATGGCCACGATGTAGTTAGGAGTTGTAGATGTTTTATTGAAATAATTTAGGATTGTATAATTTATTACTTTTCGAGGATTATGGATAATATTTTTATTTTCTTTGATATTTGATATCTGAGTGATTTGGTATTTAGTTAAGGAGATTGATTGACGAAGTTGGTTGTATTTAAAATTATTTTGGGAGCGTTTATTTTTATAATATTGCAAATTTGGTTATGTGATAATTATCGGGGAGACTTTGCCAAATTTTCGGCAGATTACTCATTAATTAGATTGTTTTCGATCGATTTATTAAAATCAGGCCGAGTCACCCTGGGAGTTCAAGGCGGGTCGTGTCAATTATAATATGATCCATAAGAGAATAGGACATCCTACTGTTCATACCTTAAAACAAGTTATGAAAAAGTGTGATCAAATTTTTGACATAGACAAAACAATTATACCTAAATTTTGTAGTGCCTATCAATTCGGAAAAAGCCATATGCAACATTTTCCCTTAGTGGAAACAACTGCCAATCAACCCTTTGAATTGTTACATGCTGATCTTTGGGGACTATCACCTATTCTTTCTTCTCAAGGCTACATATATTATATTTCCAAATTATATAACTTTACTAGATTCACCTGGATTTTTCCTCTTACTCCCAAGCCCAAAGCATTATAAACCTTCATAGAATTTAAAATAATGATTGAAAACAGTCTTTCCTTTAAAATGAAGTGTCTTTAAATAGATTGGGAGGGGAGTTCAGGTTGTTCACAACATATCTTGCTGAATAAGGCATTTAATTTAGGCATCTTTGTTCATATAGTCACCATCAAAATGGAAGAATTGAGAGAAAGCATAGACACATTATGGAAACGATACTCACCCTTCTTGGACAATCTCATTTACCTTTAAAGTTTTGGTGGAATGCATTTCATACAGCCACATATCTCATAAATAGACTACCTACAAATATCTTAAATAATAAGTCACTTTTTGAGCTGCTGTTTAAAAGGAAACTAGATTACTTACACATGAGAATCTTTGGTTGTGCTTTCTATCTATATTTGAGACCTTATAATCATCATAAGCTTGAATATAAGATGGTAGATGTGTTTTTCTAGAATATAGCTCCTTACACAGAGGATATTAGTCTTTTCACTCTTTTGGGAAGGTATATATCAGTAATCATGTTACTTTTAATAAGTCATCCTTTCCATTTCAGGCTAGAATTGATTTCTCTTCTGAGTCTCTCATACTTGTCAACCATGTCATTATATTCCCAATATGTCTAAAACTTCATCTTTGAATCAATAAACTGTAGCACAACTTAAACTGTCCATTCCTCAGCTTTCACTTATTACAGCAAATACTTCTCACTCTTCCTCCCAGTCTTCATCAGCTAGCTTGCCTTCTTTACTAGCCAATCCACAAATCTTATCCCCAACACATTCATCCTCATTTTCACCAGAAGGTCAATCTTTACTAGAATCTCAATCTTATCATATTACTCTACCATAACAACCAATCACTGGTCATCACATGATAACCAGGTCTACAACTGGTATCTTCAAACCAAAGGCCTATATAACCTCCAACTTCCCATAGCCTTTTGAACCCACTACTGTGTCAGCAGTGTTGAGTACTAGAAAGTGTGTATTTATAATGAAGAAAATCATTATTTTACACTCCAAGTCTCACTAACATCCTTACTTTTATGTCTTTAAGTCCCTTGTAATTTAATTATGTATGTTTTATTTTAATTAAGTATTTTATGTATTTTAAGGGATATCATGGTCATTTCACAATGAACGAGAGATCAAATGAAAAAACAGACTGTAATTTTGAACTCAAGACAGTCGAAAACCTTAGGAGGAGCATAAAAAGATAAACGATCTTTCACATTCACTACGACGCATACCTACACGCTCACCTATATCGTATTTCGACGCGGCACTCGCATTTATGATGTGACACTATACAATGACGTGGCGGCATTTGATTGGACGAATGATGTGGCATTAACCGCTTATGTGGCATTGACTGATGATGTGGCGTTGACTGATGACGCGTCAAGATCCTATTGGACCAAAATGTTGACCGGCGACGTGGCAGAATGTTAGTGGACCGAAAAATCGTGTGTACGGTACATGCATATACACAAAATGACAGCCTTGATGATGTGTTCCATCCAACCGTCCAAATTGTTTTAATCCGATGGCCATGATTTACTCAGTGTATCTATAAAAAGGGAGCTCCCCCCCTAATTTGACACCCCATAATTCATTTTTGAGCTCCATTTTTTGTAATTCCATCTCCATCTTGTATTTTTTATGTATTTTAAATTTTCATTTTACCTTTAGTTCAATTATGAATGGCTAATTTCCTTTCAAGCTTGGGTTGAAGGTGAAGTCTCAACATGCTCTATGGGCTTAATTTGGTAAATTTAATTTTTCTTCCCCTCTTATTTGTATGGTTATTTTGACTTTTCGTTGACAGATAGTAATAATCTTGTCTAGATATCGGTTGGTATTACCGTCTCCCAAGGCAAGGTTATTACTATTTGGCACGGGAAGCACTTAGTACCATATCTATTAGAGTGTGGTTCATGAGGAGTGGAAAATCCCCCTTCATGAGTTAATTGGTATTAATAATGAATGTTAAGCCGATAGTGCATGTTGAGTACAGATCTGGAGATCCAAGCACTTCATTTTAATAGTTTATTCCCACCACTTTAATTTAAATTAATAGATAATCTACATCATTTTCATTATAAATCAAACCACCAACTTAGAAAATTAATTCTACATACAATTAAAATTCACCTCCTCGTGGGATCGATACTCGTCATCGTTGATCTATTCTACAATAGATTCGTGCGCTTGCGAGTTCTATAAAATTTGCACAACAAGCAGCCATTGTTGATCTTAACTGGTACAAGGCCATGACAGAAGAATATATGGCTCTGATGGATAATAAAACTTGGATCCTAGTTAAACCTTCTCATCCTATTCCAATTGTTGGCAATAAATAGGTATTCAAGATCAAGTATAATCCTAATGGGAGTATCTCTATATATACGGCAAGACTAGTGGCAAAAGGTTTTCATCAAATGCAATGTATTGATTATAATGAAACTTTCAGCCTTGTGGTGAAGTCATCAAATATCAAAGTTATATTGAGTATGGCAGTGACTAATAAGTGGTTGATTCGATAGATTGATATCAATAATGCATTTGTTAATTGCTATTTGACAAAGGAGGTATATATGCAGCAACAAGAAGGCTTTGTGGATCCTACCACGCCTACATATGTATGTAAACTTCACAAGGCTTTATATGGATTAAAGCAAGCTCCAAGAGCTTGGTTTGATAGATTAATAATGGCTTTAACACATCAATAGGGCTTCATTAATTCTAAGTCAGATACTTCATTGTTCTTTGAAAGAGAGAATAACCATTTACTTCTTATTCTAGTATATGTTGATGACATAATTGTTACAGGTTCCAATCCTTAGTTAATCAACCAAGTTATATCAAATTTACAAACCAATTTTACCTTAAAAGACCTGAGAGAGCTTCATTACTTCCTAGGCATTCAGGTCACACACAATGCTGCAAGGTTACTTTTTTCAGAATCTAAATATATTACAAATTTACTTGCTAAAGTTTATATGCAGGACAACATTCCCTGCTCAACGCCTATGGCCTCTAGTGTTTCTCTTACACAAACTGATGGAGTTCCCTTATCAAATGCTACTTTGTATAGAAGTACTGTTGGGGCTCTTTAATATGTCACCTTTACCATACCTTAAATTGCATTTCCAGTTAATAAATTGAGTCAATTTCTCAGTAATCCAATTGAGGTACATTAGAAGGCTTATAAAAGAGTTCTTCGATATCTTAAGGGCACCATTCAATTTTGTCTTCATTTTCACTCATCAAGTACTCTTGATATTGATTGTTTTTCTGATGTCGATTGGGCAAGTGACAAGGATGATAGGAAGTCACTTGCTGGCTACTATGTTTATCTTGGACAAAATTTGGTTTCATGGTGTTCAAAGAAGCAAGCTATAGCTTTCAGGTCTAGTATAGAGTCTGAATACAGAACTGTTATAATGGCTGCACCAGAAGTATTATGGCTAAGGTCACTACTTACTGAAATTGGCACAACCTCTACATCAATTCCTATAATATGATGTGATAATCAAAGTGCAGCTGCACTGGCCAATAATCTAAAGTTTCATTCACGAACAAAGCACATTGAATTAGGCATACATTACTTGGGTGAAAAGGTGGCTAACAAAAGTCTTCAAGTGCAATGTATTCCTAGTTTTGATCAAACAGTAGATATACTGACAAAACCCTTAACTTATCATCCATTTCATTATTTGCGATCAAAGCTCAACATTGTTTCCAATACAGAGCTTGAGGCGGGATGTTAGGAGTAACGATGGTTTCTAGATTATTGTAGATGATTCCAGATTATTCAAGCTAATCTAAAGTTTTGATTATTAGCTACATATCAATGTTATGTATCGGTGTTGCATAGATCAGTGTGAAAGTTACAAATAACAGATTTACAGGTGTCATGTTGTTATTGGCTCATTGTAAATTTGTTACTAAGTTTGTTACTAAGCTTAGTTAGTTAGTTAGTTGTATCAGCGACTATAAATGCGAGCATTGTAAAGAAAATCATATGCTTAATAATAAAAAGAATTTTCCTTCTTTATTTTCTTTGTGTCTTCTTTCCATCCAAACATAGCACTACAAATTGTAATTAGGCACAAATATTTGCTTCGTTTAACTAATAAAATCTCTTGAATAGTAAGACTCATAATGAAAAAGAAAAAAATAGACACATTTTATTATGTAGTCATACGTTGTTTACTTAGTACAACAAAAATCTTTCCATGGTAAAGAACTTATTCATCGTTAAAAAAGTTTTATGATTTATTAAATTTAACCAATAAAATCTCTTGACATAATATGGGTCATAATAAAGAAGAATATAAAATAAACACAATTAATTATGTAGTCATACATTTTGTATTTAGTCAATATGGCCAATATCGACCATTCCATGATGAAGAACTTATTCATTGTTAAAAATAATTTTTTAATGTGCAAAAGGAAATTGTTTTGTAAATAATTTGGATTAATTATTAAAACCTGACAGTGAAATATTCCAAAAAAAAAAGATTACTTTATACAATTTGACAAATTAATCTTGAATGTTTTATTTGGAAATTTTTGAAATAAGTGCAGCAATCAATGCTATTTATAATTTAAACTAGTCTAGAAATCGTTCGCATTATATAAGAAGTTTTCATATTTCATTATTCTATTGTGCTGATTTAAAACATAGCTACGAAGTTGTAGTTCTTGGGGTTTAGTTGAGTGTCTGATTAGTTTTTAAGCATCTTTAGCTAGCCCCATTTTCCAATCCTGAAAGAGAAATATAATTAAAAAAATTAATTTAGATGTTTCCATCCTTTGCCATTAAAATGTGTGTGTGTGTGTCTGTTACTTCTACGAAGGAATATTTACTATAAATTCACGAATAATTCTTGTTCTATTTAATTAGCCTCGTGTTCTTATTTAATTTCTTCATCAACTTAAGTTGTGTTCTTATTCAAGTGTTGTGCTATAGTTTATTACAAAGCATTCAAATTGACAAAATTATTCTGATTTTGTTCATTTACTTTTGTTAGAGTTCTCTAATTTTCCCTTAAGTTTCGGCATGAAACTTCATGTCTCATGAGCCTGTCTTGCAGTACAGAGGAGTTGTCTAGTTATCTTGAGATATATATACTTTTTCCGCAATTCTTCTAATTTAGAGTGTTCATATTTGTATTAGGTGGATTCTATGCTGACCTCATGATAACTCTATGAAATGAGAGTTATTTATAATACTTTTGGACTTAAATTAAGGTAATTTAGAGAGTAAATGACATGTTTTAATTGAATTAGATTATGTGGTTAATTGTAAGCAACTGAAAGTGCAATCTCAAGAAAGGAATGGATTGCAGAAAAGTGGAAACAAGTCTCTAATAATGCAGATGCTATAGTCGTTGCTATAGCAACCACTGCTGTAGCAATCCTAGAGCAATCAAGAAAAGTAAAAAATCTCGCACGATTCTCAGAAAAAGTATGCGATCTCCAATTTCCAAATATGGAAGATGCTTGCCCTAGATGTCTAGTTGCCTTAGTTTTCAATTATAAGAGGAATCACACAAAAAAGAAAGAGAGAAAGCCGTCATTCATAAGAAAAACTTAGAAAAGAAAAAAAAAACAGCAAAGAAACAGAAAATTCTAGGGCTGCAAAAGAAGATTTCAGGTGTGAGGAAAAAGAAATAAAAAAATCAGAAGGGCCACTCACTCCTATCTTATTATTTATTGTTTTTTTAATGATGTATATAATGGTTAAAATGATTTTTGTTTATGTTTTGATACAAATTATGAATTGATTTTATTTGTGGTTGAGTGATAAACAAGCTTGATGGTTATTGACTGAATTTATTGTGTTATTTCATGATTACTATGGCATTTTATTTTGATAGTGCTTAATTTAATTCACTATTTTGGCTGACCACTCATTTAGTGATACTAGCTAAAAGAGCGCCATAAAAGGGTTTATTTTAGTGGATCATATCAGAACAATACTTGGTTTTAAATTATGTTTCCCAAGTTAGGTTAACTCAACTTAAATAGGGTCATGCTTAATTTAAAACTAGTGAGGAACTAGACATAGGAAATCACCTTGAAGGGTATTAGGAACCTAGATCTTATAATATTATATCTTGTGTGACAAAACAATTGGTCATTGTTAGGTTGCATATAGATATAAAAGGTCCAACATGCAACAACTGAGGACACATTAGAATTCTGCTCAGTGTTGTAGTAATTGTTGCAGCAATAGTACTGTAATAGAAAAGAAACAGTCAATACCATTAAATGAGTTAAATCACTCAACTACATCATTCTTAGTGATTCCATTCTTGTGTGAGACGTGTTAGTTTATTTTATTGCATTTTATTTTCCTGTCATTTTAAATTGTTTAGTTTAATTTAATTGCTAAAAGAATTGATTTGATTTAATTGAATTTGCAATATAAGAATTGTTGTAGCAACTCTAATAGTATCAATCCTTGTGGAGACGATACTCAAATACTTATTACTTTATTACTGGTTGTGTACACTTGCGCATGGACATACACATATTCGGAATCCAACCAACAAGTTTATGGCGTTGTTTCTCAAGATTGATTGTTTATTTTGATTTGTGAAATCAATTTTTGTGGTGTTTTATTTAAGTATTTATTTAATCATTATTTTTTGTGGTTGATAGATTGTTCTAGCAACTATTGCATGTGCAAAGAAAAACAAATTAAGTTTCACTTTGATCATAAAATTAAGAGGACTGTTATGAGATTAAGAAAGGAGCAAAGAAATTCAAAAGTTGTTGTAGTAATGGACGATTTACAAAACATGAGAGATTTGAACAACCGAGGAGAACTGGCCTTCTATCTTTAAAGATGCTTATCAGTTTGTTCAATGTTGTGACAAGTGTCAAAGAACAGGAAACGTCTCTCAGAAGCATGAGATGACACTCACCAATATTCTGGAAGTGGAACTTTTTTATATATGGGGGATATATTTCATGGGACCATTCCCACCTTCTTTTGGCAACTTATACATTTTGGTGACTATGGATTATGTGTCCAAATGAGTGGAGGCTGCAGCCTTACCTACAAATGATGCCAAGGTAGTGGGGAAATTCCTTCAGAAGAATATTTTCTCAAGGTTTGGGACTCTTAGGGCCATAATTAGTGATGAAGGGACTTATGTTTATAACAGGGTATTTATTGCAGCATTGGTCAAATATGGGATCAAGCACAAGATTATAACAGCATATCACCTTCAGTCAAATGGTTAGGTAGAAGTTTAAAACCTAGAAATTAAGAAGATTTTAGAAAAAGTGGTAAACCCAATTAGAAAAGATTGGTCTCTTACACTACATGATACTTTATGGGCTTACCATACAGCCTATAAGACGCCACTTGACATGTCTTTATACAGAATTTTCTATGGAAAAGCTTGTCATTTACCATTAGAGTTGGAGCATAAGGCATATTGGGCTCTAAAATAACTTAACATGGACATGAATGCTGCAGCAGAGTGTAGGAAGCTTCAACTATGTGAATTAGAAGAGTTAAGGTTGTTTTCTTATGAAACTGCAAGGATTTACAAAGAGAAAACAAAGCAATGGTATGACAAACACATTTAGCAAAGGAATTTAGTTCCAGGTCAACAGGTTTTTCTTTACAATTCAAGATTAAAACTATTTCCAGGGAAGCTGAAATCAAGATAGTCAAGTTCTTTTAGACTTATCAAAATCTATCCTTATGGTGCCATGGGCCTGAAAGATGAGAAAACTAGTAAAGAGTTTATGGTAAATGGGCAACAAGTTAAACAATATATTGGAGATGCCATGCATGACTCAAGTGAGGATTTATTCCTCAAATATCCAATTTGAGTAATTTAAGGAAGGTCAGGCTGAAAGACTTTAAAACAAGCGCTAATTGGGAGGCAACCCAATAAGGGAAGTATTTTAAATTTTGAGTGTTGCTTTTGTTATTTTATCTTTAATTACTTGCTTAATTTTAGTTATTTCATTTTCATTTACATTATTTAACGCATCTTTCTTTAATTTTCGTAGTTGCATTAATTCTATAAAAAAATGTAAATTTTTCATGATTGTTACAACATTAGACTAATTGTTGCAGAAAGAATTCAAAGTGCTAAAAGGGACTAAAAACAAGGGCTTTTTACCATTGGGAATAAATATGACAACTAGCAAAGCAATCCAAATTAGAGTTAACAACGGATTTCATAATCCCAAAATTCTCGATTTGATCCTCTTGCCTTTTCAAATTGATGTGATTTTAAATTTAAAATATTCGTCTTTCCAATTTTATCTCATTAATTCTTCAATTAACTCCTTTTTTAATTTTTCTATTTATTTATCTTTATTGTCACTATATATTAAGGTTTTTACTTTGTATTTTGCCTACTCACTTTTGATCTTTGTTACCTTCAGCCAACAACGTGCAAAGAACCACAGCTTGTGAGGCCAACTTATCTCTTTCACACCCTACTACACAACCTTTAGTGTTTGCATCATGACAAGATACAAGACAATAACAACTAGACTGAAAGACGCTTCTCGCTTCATAGCTACAAAGCCGAGGACAAATTCGAGGAATTTATCAAGTCACGAAAAATTTTAGAGGAGAAAGGTTTCCAATTTCCGCCACAACCATAAGGGACATCCAACACAATTTATGTTGCTGCAGTAAAGAAGGGGTTGGCTAGACTTCTGTGCCCATCCAAGGGACCCAGTGTTGCCACCAATCAAAAAATTTTATGCCAACATGTTACGACAGGACCAACACATAATATGGGTGAGAATCTTTAAAAACACTAGTCATTAATGCCTTTTACAATTTGCCTTTTGATATCGATTGTGAATATTCTATGATGATTGGAACAATGACTAACAAGAAATAGAATGAGGTGTATAAGTTTCTAACTGTTGAAAGTAGTTTTTGGGCTAATGAGAGGGCTAGAGTAGTGAATCAGATAGACCTAAAGCTAATTGCAAAAGTTTTGGTGAAATTTCTTATGTCTAGGTTGATGCCCACTACACACACCATGACAGTGTCCCAGGAGAGATTGGTGCTCTTATATGTCCTTTTTAAGGGACTACCAATAAATGTTAGAACTATTATAGATAGGGAGATTAGGGACTGTGCTATGAAGAAGCACAAAACTATAGGTTTGTTGTTCCTTTCCCTCTTTACAAACATTTGCAATGTCTTTGTAATGCATGTTAACAAAATTAATAAAAATAAAGAAGAAGGAGAAATTATGAGACTAACTTTATCACGCTTTTACAATCTTGCTATGAAAACAGACTCAAGTATTATATATAGAAAAGAAAATACGCGAAACACTTGACTTAACCTATTAGTAGAAAAAGAAGTTTCTCTATGTAATCACTTGAATGATTTCCATGCTATATGTCAAACTTTAAAATATGAAAATTTTTGAGATGATGATGTTAAACTTAAATTATTCCCATTTTCTGTAAAGGATAGAGCTCGGTCATGGTTCAATACATTGCCTGTTAATAGCATTACATCATGGGAACAAATGGTAACAAAATTTTTAAATAAATATTTCGCAGTACATAAAGAGAAATTTCAGAGTATTTCGCAGTACATACGCGAAACACTTGACTTAACCTATCAGTAGAAAAAGAATATTTCGCAGGGAAATTTCAGAGTTTACTCAAAGAGAAGACGAGCAGTTTTTCAAAGCATGGGAGCGATTCAATGAGCTACTTCTAAAGTGTCCATATCATAGGTACGAGAAATGGCACCAATGCCAATACTTTTTGAAGGCATTATTACCGCATGTGCAAGAATGGCTAATAACAACAAGTGGAGGAGAGCTAATGTCAAAAAGTACATCAGAGATTTAGGATTTCTTCCAGCAAAAAAGGGATAGTTCCTAACAACGGAGTCGTTCACTAGACTTTACCTTCAACCCAAGCTTGAAAGAAAATTAGATACTCATAATTGAACTAAGGGTAAAATGGGAATTTTATTAAAATACATAGAAAATACAAGATGAAGATGGAATTACAAAAAATGGAGCTCAAAAATAGATTCAGGGGTGTCAAATTAGGGGGGGAGCCCCCTTTTTATAGATACAATGAGTAAATTATGGCCATCGGATTAAAATAATTTGGACGCTCAGGAATGTGCCACGTGGCAAGTTCTTGTTAGATAGAACACATCATCAAGGCTGTCATTCTGTGTATATACATGTACCATACGTACATTTTTTCAGTCCACTAATATACTGCCACGTCATCGTATAGTGCCACATCATCGCATGCAAGATATATGTGAACGAAATCGATGAAAGATGATCGTATATTTAAACAATATCATTTATCTTTTTATGCTCCTCCTAAGATTTTCGACTGTATTGAGTTCAAAATTACTGTCTGTTTTTTTATCTGATCTCTCGTTCATTGTGAAATGACCATGATGTTCCCTAAAATACATAAAATAATTAATTAAAATAAAACATATATAATTAAATCACAATAGACTTTAAGACATAAAAGTATGAATGTTAATGAGACTTAAAGTGTAAAATGATGATTTTCTCCATTATAAATATACACTTTCTAGCACTTAATACATGTCTTTACCAAAGATGAGGGAAAACTAGCATTCATTGCTCGAACAATTGAAAGAATTGAGTGAAGTCGAATCGGAAGCTGACCAAGAGGAAATTGATGCTAAAATTAAGGTAGCAGTTAGCAGTGCTACACGAACAGTTGTAAAAAATTGAGTCTGCTAGATATCATTACTGAAATAACTGTACAGAATTCTGCTCTAGCCACTTCACAAAGAACTCCACCAAAAGCGTCAACATCAACACTAGTTAAAGAGAAGTCCAGCAAGCGAAAACGGGCACTATAGTCTGGAGGTGCTACAACACCAGAAAAGCCAGACCCAAAGCATTCACGATCACATCAGCCAACGATGCTCGAGCCAGATGAAACCCTTCCAGCTAGTTCTCCAACTCCTAAGAAGAAGAAATCATCTATTGCAATAGTTGAAATTCCACACGGGTCACCCAAAGACTATCTCTGTTGTGCAACTAAAAAGAAATGACCATTTTTCTCACATTTGCTGCAACTAGTCTGTAACAACAGGAGAGTGCCCCTACCAACTTTAATTTTTCAGTCTTTATCAAAAACTTGTTTTGTTATTTATGTTGCTTTTATTTAAACTTGTTTTGTGTTTTCCTTATTCACATGTTTGGGTTGTTTGGTTTGTTTGCACGATGAATGTTTGTGTGCATGTGAGGACACAACACATCTCAAGTTTGGGGGGTTTATGTTGGAATAAAAATTAAGCTTGTAATGTTTTTTTTGTGTAAGTTTAGTGAATATGTGTGTAAGGCTCTATTATCTAAGTTTATGTATGGATTAAACAATTAATGAAGATATCTTAAGCGTCAAATTTTGTAATTGCCAAGTAAAGACAATTCAAAGAAAAGGGTCGAATTTTGTCTTAACACTTAGGTTTTTGATTGAGTTCTATAAGAATGTTGAAAGAAAGTCTTGTGTGTTAGAATGGTAGTGAACATCTTAAGTTTGAGGGAAAATTTTTAGAAATTTTTAAAATTGTGCTAGTTATGAATAATTTTGCTCCATTGGCAAAGTTGTTAAGAACCAGGGCAAGTATGAACCTCGTACGCAGACTTGAGTCCAAAGGCAACGTATACTATAAGCATTACTATAGCAATAACTGAAATAAAAAAGGTATTTTCTTGGTCCTTTGTCTAGGATGTTGAAAAACCAAGATCTGTTCACGAGCCCCATATTCAAATTTTCGAGTCAAAGGTGTCTTTAGATAAGACCATGTTATGAGCATTCTTTGCGCAAAGAACTTTGATTTGTGCATTGGGTGAGAATCGGGTCATCACCACAAAAGTGATAGACATTCACATGAAAAACCAATTCCACATTGAGAGAATATTGAAAAAAAAAAATTGTTGCTTTAGCACAATTGGCATATGTTGTGATTTTTGCCCTTGGACATTATTGAATTAACTTTTACCCTTGAGTATAGAATAGTAATTGTGCAATACTACAGTATCGATGGATTTTGTCAAAATAGAATACACTCACTTTGGATTAAATAAAGCCTAAGTCTAAAAACTGAATTGCTATGGCAATCGTGCATGATTTAAGATTTGATCTGAAGTTTAGAAAATCTTTGCAAACAGGATGACAAAGCTAAGTATGTTGCATAATTGTGTGATTTAGATGTTAGTGTTATTGTCATTACTTGAGGACAAGTAATAGCATAAGTTTGGGAGTGTGATATAAAATGAGAGTTATCTATAACATTTTTTGCACTTAAATCAAGGTAATTTAGAGAGTAAATGGCATGTTTTAATTTCATTTTAGTTACATTTTGTATATTTATTTATCTTTAGTCTATTCTTTATAAATTAATTTGTTTTAAAATGAATTGTGTGCTTAGATTATGTGCTTAATTGTAGACAACTAGAAGTACAATCTCCAGAAAAGAATGTTGTGCAATGGGCTTGCAAAAATGAGGAAAGGAATGGACTACAGAAAAGTGGAAACGAGTCTGAAATAGTGCAGATATTATAGTCGTTGTTGTAGCAACCATTACTGTAGCAATCCTGGAGCAATCAAGAAAAGTAAAAAATCAAGTGCGAATCTTAGAAAAATTATGCGATCTGTAGTTTCCAAATATGGAAGATACGTGTTCTAGACGTTGATTGCTTAGTTTTCAATTATAAAGGAAGAAGCGCACAAAAAGGAAAGAGAGAGAGTCATTTACAAGAAAAACTTAGAAAAGAAAAAGAAAATAGTAAAGAAACAGAAAATTCCAAAGCTGCAAAAGAAGATTTCAAGCGTGAGGAAAAAGAAATAGAGAAATCAAAAGGGCCACTCACTCCTATCTTATTATTTCTTGTTTCTTTGATTCATAATGATGTATATGATTGCTGAAACGGTTTTTGTTTTTGTTTTGATACAAATTATGAGCTGATTTATTTGTGGTTAAGTGATAAATAAACTTGATGGTTATTTCTTCAATTTATTGTGTTGTTGCGTGATTACTATAGCATTTTATTTTGATAATACTTAATTTAATTCACTATTTTGGCCGACTCACCCATTTAGTAATATCATGCAAGAAAGAGCCACAAAATGGTATGTTTTAGTGGATCATATCAAAACAATACTTTGTTGTAAATTAGGTTTTCAAGTTGGGATCAACTCGATTTGAATAGGGTCATGCTAAATTTAAAACTAATGAGAAACTATACATGAAATCACCTTGAAAGGGTATTAAGAACCTAGATCTTATAATATTATATTTGTGTGGCAAAACAACTCATTCATCGTTAGGTTGCACGTAAATATAAGAGTCCAACAATGATAGTGAGGATGCATTAATTACACCCTACGATCTTACTAGTAATTGTCGGCGATCGTAATAGAAAAGCTTGATTAATACCATTAAATGAGTTAAATCACTTAACTCCATCATTCTTAGTGATTCCATTCTTACGTGAGGCGTGTTCTTTTATTTTATTGCATTTTGTTTTTTTGTCATTTTAAATTGTTTAGTTTAATTTAATTGCTAAAAGAATTGATTTAATTTAATTGCATTTGCAAAGATAAAAATCGTCGTAGCAACTCTAATCGGACCAATCCCCGAGATGATAATCGAATACTTATCACTTTATTACTTATTGTGTACACTTGCACCGACATACACATATTCAAAAATCCAATTAACACCTTAATATATGTCTCATGGATATTTTGGTTAAATTTACACTTATTTTTCAGTTACGAAACAATATTATCACCTATACTTACTGCAGTGATTAAATGCCAAAAGATCACTCAACAACTTAACCACTGCCTAAGATCACAATCAAGACCAGAATAAGATGCTTTAAGCCAATTAATTCAACCTTAAAAGCCAATACCATTTTAATATAAAGAACAACTGAGATCAATGCACAACAATAATAAGAAAAACCAAAAACAATCACAGAATTAGCTAAAGATTTACATGGTTTCACGGGATAAGCCACCAGAATTAGTTTTATTGATGATTCACATGAAGATTATAGAGCAACAATAGACTAAATTACAAGGAACAAAATGACATTAACCTTCTCTCAATCTATCTAGAAAGCTCTTTTAAAAAACCACCACACTCGCTCCTAATCGAACCTTATATACCGCCATTGGCGAAACCTAGATTTCACAGAATGCCCCCATGTGTATAACAATTTTCTAACTAACGTGATGTTGTTCACGTGCCCAATCACATGCTCCATTTATTTACCAGCCAAAACACCTTCAACGTTCCGTTTTGAACTTTAAGAATCACACATCGAGCTCGTGACCTCCTAAGCTAGATAAACATGCTTATACATTGTCGCTTAACTTCTCGGGTTTTGAATTCATCATATTGATCCACACTTCTCTACCTTAAATCAAAACCCCTCATGTTGTTTCCTTCCAAAACCTCAAGTAATCAATCACCTGAGAAACTTTCCTGTTCAAACAAATTTTGAACTTAGCTTTTGACACTACTTTTTTTGTTAACATATCTACGGGGTTTTGATCTGGGCACTTGGAAATTTTCACAGCTCTTTTGAAGCACTTCATTCCCGATAAAATAAAGATTAATGTCTATTTGCTTTGTCCTTTCATGATGTGCAAGATTTCTACACAAATTAAGAGCATTTGAGCTATGACAAAGAACTATTATATTCTTCTGCTTAACGCCAAGCTCTCTCATTAATCCCTTAAGCCTTTAATGCTTCTTTACAGCCTCAAAGCTTTGATATTCTACCTCTGTGGTTGATAATGCCACCATAAAGTTGTGTAAGAAGCTTTCCAATTAATGAGATAGCCATCAAATGTAAACATATAACCTCACAACAATCTTCTTTTGCCTAAATCTCCAAAGAAATCAAAGCATCTACATACTCCTAGCAACCTCCACAACTTCCTTTATTCTTCCCATACACCAAAACTACGCTTCAACGCTTCCACACAATCCACTTAACTACTTTCCAATGCTCCATTCTAAGTGACGCCATATATCTACTTACAACAAGAATCGCAAGTGATATGCCCGGTCTAGTTAACGCCGCATACATTAAGTATCCGATAACTCTATGAAATGAGAAGAGTTATCACGGCACTTTGGACTTAAATAAAGATTACTTAAAGTAAATAATGTGTTTTAACTGTGATTTAGCTTAGTTTTCTATATTTATCTATTGTTAGTTATTAAGAATAAATTAGTTGATTGTGGAATAAATTATGTGTGCTTAGATTATGTGGTTTACATTATAGGTAAACGGAAGTGCAAATTCAAAGAAATGTCATGAAACGGGCTTGAAAATGAGAAAGGAAATTGGTCAGAGAAAATAAAACTAGTCTCGAGATAAAGGTATCTGTCAGAAAGACGACTGGAACAATGAGAGAAAAATTCACGCAAATCTTAGAAAAAATTTACGATCTACGCTTTCAAATACGAAAATGCGCCTGGTGCTAGCGCCCAATTGCCCTAGTTTTCAATTATAAAAGGAAGAGCACAAAAGAAAAAGAGAACCACAACCACAAGAAAATAACGAAAAATAAAAAGAAAATAGCGAAGAAAAGAGAAATTCATGGTCGATCGTCGCGGGCAAGTTATGAATCAAGAAATTTAAAAGGATCACCGCCCTCTATCTATTCTCTTTGTTTTCTTGATTCATGATGATGTATATGATGGTCAATTGGTTTTATTTTCTGCTTTTGATACAAATCATGAACTAAATCTATTTTTTTGTTGAGTGAATGATAAGCTTGATGGTTTATTTCATCAAATTATTGTGTCGGCGCATGATCAAGTATAGAATTTTGTTTGATACCTTTTAATTTCATTCACTATTTCCTACCGATCACCAATTTAAGAATATAAGCTAAGAAAAAGCAAAAAAAACAAAAAAAGGCCTGCTTAAATGAAAATACCAAAGCAATACTTGGTTTTAGACAGTTCCAGCCGTGTTAACTCAATTAATAGTATGCTTAATTTAAATTAGTAAAATTAGCGATGAACTACACACAGGATTCACTTTGTAATTAGAACCTTGATCGTATAATTTATATCTTGCGTGATTTATCAACCGTCATTATTAGGTTGTATATAGATATAAGAAATCCAACAAGTCGATAGCATATGATGCATTAGATTTTGTCCAAGACGTAGTGAATTTCAGAAGAACTAAAGATCAGAATAAAAAAATAATCAATACCATTAAGTGAGTTAATTCACCGAACTACATCATTTTTAATTATTACATCCTCAAAGTAGACGTGTTAATTTATTTTAGTGCACTTTATTTTCTATCATTTAGATTTCTTAGTTTAATTTAGTTGTTAAAAAGAATTTGATTTATTTAAAATGCACCACAATTACTTGGCCGTAGTAATTTTATACCATCACCCTGCATGAGACGATACTCAATATTTATCACTTTATTACTTGTCACAGACACTTACAAAGACCGACACCTATATATATTAAGAAATCACCCAACAAGATCTCATAACATTTACATAGCGATTTTTGCCATTTCAAGCTTTTCTTTATTAGTTTGGACACGGAAATTACTAACCCCGAAATGAAATCAAAAACGAGTCAACACTAGTTGAGTTTAACATATCAGATGTGATCAAGACTCCTGTCAGGCATTTTCCTGAAAAAACATAAGTTCAGCGACTGCTCCCTTTCACCACCCCCAAAATATTCCTTACAATCCCCAAGTAAGTTCTTCATGTTAAACTTTAAAGCTTAGATTTAATTCAAATCTTCTATTTTTTCATCTCTTTACGTTTATCAACATGTCATCTACATGAAAAAAGATATATGTGTAGATCATTCGTGAATAAAATTGTAATACACACAACAATCATAACTTGATTTTAAGAATCCACACAGATCATGAATTCATCAAATCTGGTATACCATTGCCTGTGGGACTCGCTTTTAATCCATATAAAGATTTTTTAAGTAAGACACATGACCAAGCTTATTCGATCTTCAGATCCTTCAAGTCGAGTCGCATGAATATCTTCTTAAAGTCTTCCATGTAAAATGCAGTCTTCACATCTAGTTGATCAAGCTCCATGTCTTGTACCACCGTAGGACAGTAATCACTCTTATTGATGCATGCCTCACTACAGAGAGAATACCCATTGAAATCAACCCTTTCCTTTTCGTATACCCTCCTTTCACCACAAGCCTTGCTTTGAATCTTCTTGGTTCCGAGCCGGGTCAAGCCTTCCTTGATTTTGTAAATCCACTTCAGAAATCCATAATTTCCTATTTGGTCACGTGCTTTTCAACTAATTCCTAAGTATCATTATTACGCAAGGACGAGATTTATTCATTCATAGCCTCCTTCCGCTCCAACTCAACTTACTTTAAATCGCTTCATCAAAGTTTTTGTTCTTCATCATCAACTTCCTTTGTCGCGCTTTCAAGGCATACGAATGAGATCAACATATCCATATCTTCAAGGGTCTGATTTTCCTTTAACCTATCTCTGGGCTAATCGCATCCCCAAGACGGTGATTTCGAGAATTGTATTTTTGATTGTGATTTTCGGGTGCTCATCACTTAATGCTGATCACTTGAATCTACGCTTACTTGTTTCTCCATGACAGATAACTCACCCTCAACTCAAGATCGCTCCGCGCTTTAAAATCAGCCAAAAACTCCTTTCAACCGACTTCGCTATCAATTCTTCTTCATGTAACACCACATTTCTACTAATTATACATTTGGAGACTAACATCCAGACACCGATTTTATCCCTTAACGCCTTCTATATATCCTATCATGTTGCCCTTTAAAGCTCCTGCAGTGAGCTAGCTTTCTGTTATACGTGCATAAGCCAGACAAACACAAAAGCCCTCAAATCTCCATAGTTTACACAACTGGCCTAATCCATTTCTGAGGCGTATTAAAATCCAGAGCTATAAATGGACTCAAGTTTCTGACCCGATAATGTATTATTAAGAGAATTTTTGCCTACAATGACTTAAGCCTCGATTGAGAAGACGCACCTCACTCTCCCATATGGTCCTATTCATCCTTTCCACCAACCCATTCTCGCTGGGGAATCATACTAATAAATTTTATGTCTAAATTCTCTCTTCAAGATAATAATATCAAATCTTTTATTACGTAGATTCTAAGTCATCATTGTTCCTGAAGCTCTTTACCTTCCTTCCTATCCGATTCTCAACCAAGCTCTTCCACTCTCTAAACTTGTCAAACACTTGGTCTTTACTATTCAAGAAATAAACCCAAACCTTCTTTAAAAGTCATCAATTATCGATAAAAGTAGCTTGTTACCACCTGTAGATATATGCTGTAGAGGCCACAAATCGAACGTGACATACTCCAATTTATCTTTAGACTTACGAGTCAATTTTCAAACTTACTCTAATTGATTTGCATCAAGACACACACTTCATAAACTCCAAGTTTCCAATCTTAAGTCATTCCCAAACATACTTTGTTTTTCAAGTTCCTTCTGACCCTTTTCTCCCATGCTGACCCAAGCTTATACGCCATAGTCATTCCTCTATCAACGACAAGATTTCAAGACACTCTAGCTTCACCACTCACCACATCCCCATCTAAACTCGACACCATTCTTCCTCGCCTCTTTATAATAACCTTTTGAACCTTGATAACTTTCATCACTCCTAACTCAATCTTAACACTACATCCCATTCGTCAAGCATCCCTAAAGAACCAAATTTCTAAATTTCTTTCTCCTTGTGCAGCATTCTGCCGACCTTTTTACCTCTCTTTTATAAGATCGCCATACAAGTTTAAAATTAATATTATTACTACCTATGACCTTACCACAAAAGATTACCGCATCATCACTTTACCTCCATTATAATCACGATGTTCAAGAAAGAATTTGTACGTGGACTCATAAAAAGTAGAGCCTAGTTCCAAGACCATTTACCTTTGCCTTCGTTATCGAATGCACATTCCAAAGCTGTTTATAGCCTTCTTCATACGCTATAACAGATTCCATTCCTCGACTTTTCTCTTTTGTGCTTCTTTTCTAGATAATCTTCAAATGTCCTTTTTATGGCATATGTAAAATACTCGCATTCTTACTTTTTTTACTCTTCCCTACTTTTTTTACCTCCCTTCAAATCTTGCTTCTCAATTAAAATTTCTTCATGCATTTCTCATAGATGATCTTGTTTCCTATGCATTTTCAGGTTAAGTTATTAACTTACCTCATCCAGAGACAATGCTTGCTTTCTTCCACACATTAAAGCATCAACAAAATGCTCATGGATTTCGCGCAGAGCCTTATCAAATGTAAGTCTCTATCCTCATCACTTCAGGCTCGCATCAATTATTTAAACACACACTTTGTTGAATTCATCAAGATTTATCACTCGATTTAACCCTCTACCATCTTCAAAGTAAACATTTTCTTTTATATATAACCTAGTTGCAAAAGATCTTTTCATAACGATCTTCATTATGGGTTCTTATATCGGCAATAGCTTTTTACCATTTTCCTTTATCACATAATCAACAAGACCAACATTATACCCCTTCTCGCCTTCCTATCAACCTCGCAGAAATTATTCCTAGAAGTCTTTAATTAAGACACCTCTTTCCTTCTCTGGTCACAGTCAATAACATCACTAAGCAAGGCCTTATATAACCAACAAAGCTTCCATTTTCACCTTCCACATATTAAAATCGTATTTTCTTATTAAACTTCTCAAGATCGATCTGTGTAAATCCATAGTTGATTCGATTGTTAACTCGCTCGATACTACAAGTATAGCGATTTAATTGCCAAATGATCACTAAACAACTTAACCACCGCCAATATCACAATCAAAACTAGAACAAAAT